>OY856186.1:29893304-29931856 GCA_963693315.1 Diogma glabrata | reverse complement strand
AAATACCAATGAACGAAAAATTAATGGTTGGACTCTTTGTTTTGTGATGATAACGATCAAAACTTTCAATGAATACTACGATGTTCGAAATGAGATGAATTTGAAAAATAGAAAATAAACAACTGTTGCTTATAGCACTTCTTGTGCTCCATTTCTAGCTATCCGCACATTGAAGGAGTGGTGTACTGTAATCAAACCTTAAGAACACTTAATTTTTAATATAATTCATCATGATTTTTATGTCGATGATCTTTTTACAGTAACTTACAGTTTAGATTCGTTAGAATTAGAAACCACAGTGACTCAAAGTTGAATCGAATGATCAGTACTCAATTGGAGAAAAAAGTAACTAAAAGTGAGTTTCACCAAAGATAGAATTGATTGCGGAAATGATTGACGAATCGGGTTTTAAAAAATATTTTGGCCGTGAAAAGTCCCACAAAGAAGGTTCAACAACAAGACACTTCGAATGGAACAAAACGAATTAAAGGGATAAGAGTAAAATTTCAACAGTAACCAAAAAATAAAAAAAATTCCAATATAAAAATAAAAAACCTTTTTTATAAAAAAACAAAATTTAAAAAAATTAAAACCAATTGAGTTGAATGTTTTCAGTTGGACGTCGAGTAGTTGAGTTTATTCTAAAAAAAAAAGAAAAGGGACAACAGTTTGAAATTTGAAAAAAAAATTAAATATTCAAATATTTAAATTGCAAATTCAAAACAGAATTTCAAAAATATTTTAAAATATAACAAAAATTCATAAATTTAGGGTAGAGCTGTGGCCAACTAAACTACCACTTCCAAAGGAACTATATACGTGGTTATCAAAAAAGTTTCTGTTTGGTTCATAGAGTTTCATATGTTGTTCCGATGATGACATCAGTCCGTCAAGCAAACGCATGTGGTTTAGCTATGGCACGATTTTATCTCTGTTATCGTCCACGGATACTGTTTCTAAGAACACCCTAACACGCTGTGCTCTAACTATTGCTCTAAACATACTATGCCCAAAACTGTTAGTGGTATTGGCGGCTACTGGTTTTAACCAAAAAGGTCCATTTCCTACTTTTTCCGTCATCCACAACCTCTCTGACGAATCAAAAACTTTACTCTATAGAAAAAACCAGTTAAAGTCGCACTAGAGCCCCATGCTGGGCGCCATTTTTTTTTTTAATAAAAATTGTTGTGTTATAGAGATTACAATATGTGTCACAACTAGAGTATTCAAATTACTTGACTTTGCAAGTACCCGGGTAGTCGAGTATTTAATTTCTGGAAAAGCCCGGGTTACCCGTGTACCCGGGTATTTAAAAAAGAAAAAAAATATAACTAGAAAAGTATTTATGTATGGTTGGGGTGCAGCTAAAATTCTATAAAAATAAATAAATCAAAATACTACAATTTGGAGGATCTCTTGAACGCTTTGCAAAACCATACAGCGGGAAATTCTAGATATTGGTTTTCTAAATACTCTACTGTGCTTAAAATTATTGCGTGAACTACTAGCTATAAATCGAATTATTATATAGCACGAATATATACAAGCTATATTTGGTAACCCCGATTAAGAACACCCATATAAAAACCGTCGACGTGGGATTCAACAATCAAGTATCAAATTATAATTTTTTTAATATTTTTCAATTAATTTAATATAAAGTTTCTATATTAAAAATAATTAATCTGTTTATCATATTAAATTTTTGTTTTCTAAAATAATTTTGTTACAATTATGTAAATAATTAAGGAATTGCTATTTTGTTTGGGTGTTGTTGGTCGCAGCATTCGGTTTAGCTATCGCGACACATCACGCCACTATTTCTCAGTCGCACAAACTAAACACTGTCTTTTACCGACAGCTGTCCACTCTACTTCTTCGGACACCTCCAAACATTCACTTTTACGCTACAATACTCGAGCATTCAAAAAACTCTTCCATTCTCCTCTTTCCAACTCTTACTTGCTACTTTTCTTTTATCGTTCCATCTTTGATTGCACTAGGGGGGGAGTGTTGTGGCGAACATTTAAATTAAAAATTTTTCAATATTTAGCAGGCGATGTTTTTATCGTTAAAATTTATAAAAAAACAAATTAGTTTTAGAGTTCTTGTTGTGTTGTATGTTGAAAACGGTTTACATTTCACCTTTTTTTCTTGTTTTTACTGAAAATTCCATTTGTAATGTAATTTTACATATTTGAAGATCATAATTGTGGAGTATATTTCAATAAATTAAGCATCCTGTACAAATAATGTTTAAAGAATAAATGTACCTGTATACAGGGATTAATGTATGCAAAATTTGGTTGGAAGTTTTTATATCAAAAAATTTACTTCATTAAGGTGCTTACATGTTTCTTTTAAAATATGTCAATATTTCATCGAGCTTTTTACACATGTTTGATACTACAAATATATCACATTCTATTGTGTCCAGACTATAAACATGAAATTTCTGGAACTGGATTATTATATTTATCATCTTGGAAATATGACGATATGTTAATAATATTTTTGAATCATAAACACCTGATAAAATTAATCTTCAATTCAAAATTTGACATAGCGGCAGCAGCCACTAGAATTAAATCAACTGAGTTTGGAACAACATCATTCATATGCATCATCTCAACAATCAACTCGTCAATACCTCCAGCCAGGATCAACTCCACCTCTATCTAACTCCTACGTCTATATTTGATGACCACTCCACAATGAACAAACCTTCCAAAGGAGTCAACTGTAAGAAGTATCAATGTTATAATGCAATGCAATTTTTTTTCTCCTTCTTAATTTAAATTGGTGCTCGCTTTATTTTATTGTAAAAAATTTAATTTTATTATAATATTCTTTTTTTCACAGCGACACAACACTATTCTCGTAGTGATCAGTCACAGTGATCACATATTTTTCCTACTAGTCATTTCTCCTATTTAGTTAGCAATAATCTTGTTTCCTCCTAGTGACACATTTTTTTTCTCTCCAAATTCTTATTTTTCGGCTTTGAAGCCACGCCAACTTCTTGTGGTGCGATTAATTTTTTGCGATTTAATTTTTTGTTTTTAAATCGATACTATGGGCCGAAGTTTAAGATCTCCTTCCTTCGTAAGACCCATGACACTCTTCTTTACTACTTGCCGAAACTTCACAACTCTTTTCTTCGTAAGACCCACTTCATTCTCCGTTACTGATGGGCCGAATTAATCACCTTTTTCCTACGTAAGACCCGGTTCAATATCCTTAACTAATGGGCCGAAACAAATTTGTCGAATTTTCTGATTTTTTTAATTTCTATCCTGAACGTTACCCATATGTTACCATAACATGAACATCTCCTAACGTTAACCACCTATCTGTTGACAAAAAAAAATATGGTCCTTATGGATATAAAAATCCGATGTCATATAATTAAGCAGAAACTCCAAATATCTGATCTTAAAGGAATATTCCCAACGTTACACATATGTTTTTACAACATGAACTTCTTCTGACGTTAACCATTTATCTGTTGACGAACAGGTATGGTTCTTCTGGATATTTAAAACGACATTTCGTCGTTAATTAGATATTTCTTCTCACACTGAAAAAAATAATTTGGTATATTCTACAAAACGGATTCAACCAAAATAATTTTGTAGTATCAACTAAAATTTGGTACAATTAAACATACGTTTTAAACGTTTGACAAAGCATTGTCAAATGTTAATAACGCATGGTCGATTGTACAAAATTTTTGTTGACGCTACAAAATTAATTTGGTTGAATCCGTTCTGTAGAATATACCTAATTATTTTTTTCAGTGCAAAGCGATCTTTTTCTATGGTACACGTCTCCAAGGTAAACATTGGTCTCAGTCAACTTTGTACTGTCAGACTTTACCAAACTTTTGTTACCATATGCACTCCTGTGCGTACGCTAAATTTCTGCTTAATATTGCTTTTAACACCTACTTTTCGAAAAATGATCTAATATTCACGTTTGTACATGCTAGTATTGTCTCAGTCAACTTTGTTCTGTCAGACATTCAGCATCACTGACGTTACTTTTCTGCTTCTCGCGTATTTTAAACGAACCTTTTAACCTATGGTTCACATCTCCACAAATATTGGTCTCAGGCAACTCAGCTCTGTCAGACCTATATCTCCACTCGTGTTACCATAACTCCATAATTGTTCGTTTCTTTTTTTTTGCAAAACTTCAAATTCGTGAGGCCCATAATTTTTTTTCTCCACCAACTGGTATCGATTACTAAACAACTTTCTCGCCTAACACAATTTCTCCTAACCTTCATATGATTGAACATCGACAGCTAATTCCTTACTTTTGCCACAACACTCCCCCCCTAACGTCGTTTTTTAACAATCGCGATACCAGTGATTGTTAAAAAACGCTATTGGATGTCAACAGTTTTATAACACAACAAAAAGAAAATAGTATAACTACTTTTAAAAATATATGTTTTGTGTCATGTATAAAGGCAAATGTATAAAGGCACCAATGGCCATTCATCAATAGGAGTAATTCCAATTTCTTAAAATCAATAAATTAAAGAAAATGATTCTATTATTCTATTTATTAAGTGACTATATTATTCTATTTATCATACAAATTTGACCTACCGTTATCAGGGAAGAATTCTCATTAACGATAATTCCACATAGTTTTGCCTATACCAGCATCTTCTTCATGATCATTTCCGTTCAATATCTTAAACAGTTTATGTATTGCCTTACAATGTCAGACACACAGGTACAAGATCTTGGTAGAAATCATAAAATTTAGCCAATTTCCCAAATGCTGTTCTCCCGGCCTGAATTGCATGAATTAACTTTTGGCTGATTTTTTTTAATAAAATGTGTTGTGTAATACGACTTATAATATGAGTCACAACAACATCCTCTTAAGACCTATGTCTCTTTAAGCCATAAAAAGTCCTATGTCCTATGTACAATCTCAACATCCCAATCAATATTAATTTAAGCTTAGAGATCTTTTGATTGCTTATTGAAAATCAAAATTTTACAGTCGATCAGATTACCTTGGTAGCTCATCGAGATACCCGGAAAGTCGAGTGTGTGGAAAAAGCCAAAAATACCCGGGTACCCGGGTACTCGATAATCGACATTGAATACCCTAGTCACAACAACACATAGATACCTTTTAAATTCTATGTCCTACAACAACATGCGTTCTGAGGTGTTGATGAACTCCTTTTTTAAACCTTTGCGGATCGAACGCCTCCGAGACTATTGATTCGGGCAAAGTATTCCATTTGTACGATGTACGGACAAAGAAATCTTGCAGTAGGAGGTTTTGCTACGTACGTTACTTCTCCTTTTCGCTAACTCTTTTAGAACAAGGGCTCTTCTCACCGACTTCTCGCACAAAAAACTTACTGAACAATCTAACATATCAAAACCAGAATTCGTGCAAGTATTCCACCTATAGGTTTCTGAAAGAGAGGTTCGCCATCCCACAACTCGTCCTATTGATTAACTTTTGGTAGTTTAGTTAGTATAATTCAATTTAATCATTTTGCAATTTATTCTAATCACATAAAAAAATCTGTAAGATAACCACTTAGATAAACAACACATTATCAGTACCAGGAAAAGATGAAAGGCTCTTTGGTGAATGCATGAGTTGCATACACGTGATGCGGTTGAAAAGTAGATGAAATGAGTGAGAAAATGTTATGCATTCCCGGAACACGGTCTGCACCATTACAATTATTAACTATTTCCAAGGCTAACAGTCTGCCTATTAACCATCATTTATCATCATTCGACCCTTTTATTGCCACTGACGGCATATAGGTGTTTGTAATATATTAGATAGCAAATTATTCTACAAATATTGCGGTTATTTTACCAACAAATTACACAGCAAACGAGTTAATAATACACGAAAATCATAAACTGGGAGAGCTACCACCAGCAAGATGTACTGTTAGTCGGCCAAAATTAATCTAATCAAACAAACGAAAAAGTTTCCAAAATTCATGCAACAATTAATTCAGCGAAATGGAGTATAAATTTTCTGTAGTTTTGAACCGCTTTAGTTCGAGATGTTTCAGGAATTGTACTCTATCTTAGTTGCATTTGTCTCCTAGGTAAACAAATTCTTTTCTAAGGAGTTTGCATTTATCATAGGATTTCTGGCTGATGTAGTCTCAGCCTTGAAACAATGTTTCAAAGCCCGCTATTGTGGTGTACTAACTTTTTCTCCGTACACAACAATGTCATTCAGATAGATAAATGCGCTCAATTCCTTCGTACGTTGTGAGTTCGTATAGTTAATAATTTTTGAAATGTTGAGGGTTCTGTACATCGTCCAAAAGGCATTCTTTTAAATTCATAATGACCTGTTTGTCTTCTAAAAGCAATATTGGGGCTATCATCAGGATGAACAAGCACTTGATGACGGCAACTAGCCAGATCTAGTGTGAAAAAATACCTTGACAGTCCTAGTTTGTTTAATATCTCTTAAATTCGAAGGATTGGGAATCAATCTCTGATTGTACATATAATAAACTGCTGAAAATCGCCTACCAAACGCCATTTCTATGCATTATCGAGGCACATTGTTTCTACAAAAATTATTGGGGCGTTCAAGGCAAATTTTAAATGTGTAATAATGTCGTCTTGCAATATGTCTTCTACTTGTCGTGTTAATTCAAGTTTTTGAGACTCCGGGAGTTTGTTCATTTTTTATTTGATAAAAGTTATGCTTCAGAAAGAGTATTTCATGAATTAAAACATTTGTCGTAGTTAATTTATCGTCTTTTTTCTCGTTCATTGTGTTACATTATGTCAAGAATTTTCTTTTCGTATACTTTGGGAAATCGCTAAGTCTTCTGTAAGTTTACTTCGAGAATAGTTTGTTCTGGGCCATAAAATTGTTTAAGTATATGTTTTTCGTCATTTACGTTCATTACGCTTAGCAGAATTTGGCTATTTTCTGGTTGGGATAGTGTATTTGCTATGAACACGCCAGGTTTTACCTCTTTAGCCATATAATTATCCCTTCATTTAATGTTCGAGGCATCTATATGATATTATCTTGTTTTTGATTACTTTAAACTTTATGATAGTTGAGAACATGCAGTGGTGTTTGTCTAGGCGGATTAGAATCCACATTTGAACTTACCCGAGCAGAAATTACTTAGGGAAAACCTGAATACAGTCAGGGCGTGATCAGGGCTTGGTCAGATCTACAAGGGCAATCCCTATTAGGGCACTCTGATGTGGGCCTGTTCCGGGCCTGATTTAGAATACCCTTTTAGGGTTAACCTTATTTGAATACATCCGGCCCTGATCAGGTTTTTCGTATTGGACCCCTATCTGAAATTTCAATTTGTTAAAATTCACTAGAGCATTATCCTTTTTAGAAATATATAGTTAAAATCGTTTCATGTATGTTTTAGTTATCGCTTCTCGGCTGAAAGACTATAATAATAGTGATTAAGGTGGTATGTATGTTTTCATTTTTCCCATTGTAATTTTTTATTTTAATTTGATTAATTTATGTATATAATATATAAATATATATCAGGGTCTGGTCCGGCTATCCCAATCAGGGCCTGATCCGATTATCCCAATCAGGCTCTGATCCGGTAATCCCTATCAGGACCTGATAGGGCAAAAGCGTTACACTCATGATCAGGGCCCAATCAGGCTGCCCTACCAATGCCTGATCCGGACTAGGGCAAACCTGATCAGGGCCTTACTTGAGCCCTGACAAATTTCTGCCCGGGTATATTTACCAAAAATTTGATGTTGTAGATGATAAACTTTGTGCGAAATGAATTGTATTGCACTTAGAGGTGTCTTCAGTGTTATTTGAGGTATTGCTTTACGAAATATTTTGAAACTCATTGGCAGTCTGTTAGAGTTGTTAGAACTCGATATATTCAAATGTGTAGGATAATTATAATATTGTTAAGACGATTGGTGAACTTGAGGTTAATTAGTACTTTTATGTTGGTTTTGTTTGAAAAAAAAATCTTGTCACAATATGTTCCGCGTTGGGATAGTGATAGGAAAATTTGAGTCGTCGTCTGTGGAACGGTTTGCAAGGATTATTCATCGGGTTTTGCATGTTCGATTTAGTGTTGTTTTTGAATATTTTTACTATTGACACTAGGATTGTGTTAAGTTGAGATTGAGTTTTGTTGCTTGTATGAGTTTCTAGAGTGATTTTTGTTAATGTTCCAGTTATCATAATTCTTGTCGTATGATCTCGCATAAGTTTGGGGGTTTTCGTTGTAGTTCGGAGTGCCAAAGATTCTGTGGTCTTATTTTGGTACTGGTTTTTGGGTTTCGAGCTATTAGTCATGTTTAGATTTTGACTGTTATGGCTGTATTGATTACTTGAATTAATGTCTTTGATTATTCGTGCAGCTTCGTGAAAAGTGTCCCTTCTGGTGGCATTGGCTGCCGGTGGTTTGTTTTGAACTACTTTCTTGAATAGGGTCACCAATTTGCTGACATATCGTTGTTTGTTCGGAGTCGAAGTTTTCCATATCAACTGTAATTTGCAACAGTTTAACAGTTTGCATTTGGACAATATATGTATCTGATACCTAGTTTAAAAGGTCGAACAGCTTTGAAGTCGATTTCTAGAAATAGAGCGTCTTTCCTTATGTCAGGATAGTAACCACCCTATCTGCAAACCTCCTTATTGTTTTTTCTTGCCTCTGTCTAAAACAGGATAGAATGTCTGATGTCGTGGTTGTCGGTGAAAAGTTTGATCGATGTAAATGGCTAAGTTCGACCAGTGAATTGTATTCTTTGTCTTATATCGCCTTGAGAACTTCTCCTGAGAGTTGATTTGCGACAAGTTGTAAAGATACCGGTTAATAGAGAGATCATTCCATTACACCTTGTGGTAAACTGGAGTTACTCCCTTAGACAATTGGAATTAAATTCACAAGGGAAATTTTTGTCATGTTTGTGGCCATTGCTCTATCCCGTGGCTTGTTGGTCCTCTAGTCCACCTAGATAGTTCTCTATCTATATTTTTCTGTATATTTTTTGCTGTCATCGAACGCGTTGCTGTCCAATTCCAAATCTAAATTACTTAAAACTACAAAAGTGTTCTTACTTTTAGGATGGTGTGATCAATGATCCTCCTTATGTGAGGCTGATAGTTCTGAACCCCAGGTTTCTTTGCTGTGATTGGTGATTGTTCTGGAACTTTTGTTATCTTGGTCCCCATAATTACCACAACAATTCTTTCTTTAGAATCTTTCGTTTGAATCCTTTTGCTGAAAAGGATAACCTGCTGCGCCAAAAACGTAATGCTTTTTGTTATTATATGACACCACTGTAAATTATTAAAACACGGGCTACTATTACAGATTTGTATGCGAAATAGTATTAAGAGACGAATGTTTATAGCAAAATTATCTTAAATTGGTCATTTCTTTTGGTTTCCTTGAATTGTTTTTATTTCACCAAAAATACTGCTGCAATTTATCGATTTATTTATTCGCATTTATTATTTATTCGCATTGCTGTTGTAGGGTTTAGTACAACCCTGTTCTACTTAGTTATTTCAAAGCCAGCTGTCAAATCATCTGGATACGAAGAAGTAAACAAAATGCAACGACAAAGCCTTTCATGCCCAACGAAAGTTAAAATTTGAGGAAACTGTTGAAAATACGATCATTTTGCTGAATTTTATTACACACGCCGGATACCACAAAAGCAGAAACGATATGTCAAATCGATTGGAGAAGATGCAGTCTACGATAACGAAGAATTGTTCCCGAACATCACTTCAAGAAGAGACAAACTGATCACAGCATATTTAGATTTCCAATTGAATAGAGGAACTAAATCGACCAAATGCATGCTGGACACAGTAGCGACCTGTAATGTTGTGGGCTATAACAACATATGTACCATTTGGGATGTTAAAAACCAATTTATCTGCAAATCGAATTTCAAGCTGAAAAATTTTGGCAACCGATACATCGACACACTGGGCGAGATAAGTATACAGAAACTTCTACAGATGGCAGCGAATCTACGCATCAAAGTAGAGAAAATTATGAATGAAAAAGTCGAAAAAGTGCAAAAAGAAGTTGAAGTTTTAGAACAGAAAGTACAATCGAAAGTAGATAACTTTAAAGTAGACGTAGAAAGAAGGGTTCTATATGTTGAAATAATAGCTAAAACATCATGTCCGGTTCAACAAATACAGGGCATGAAGCTACAGCCGCTTCCATACCATGGTACATTATCGTTTGGAATTTTCAAATTCCAATTTGAAACGACGGCTGATCAGAACAGTTGAAAGGAAACACATCGTGTGGCAGCTTTAATAGTGGCACTGAAGGGTGAAGCAGCAGAAACAATACAAGCAATTCCAGAACAAGATCGAAGGAGCTACAATGAGATCATAATATGGTAGTGACCACAAGCGGGAGATATACAGACTTGAGTTGAAGGGTCGCTATCAGAGAATTAGAGAAAGTCTGCAAGAGTTTTCGTCTGCGATTGAACGTCTTGTACATATGACACATGGAAATACATCACCAGACTATATGAAAAGAATGAAGATAGATGCGTTTATTGACGGCATAAGAAATCCAGAGATGCGTTTGTCAATTTTCAGCTGTGACACCTAAAGCTACGTTTGCTGAAACAATAGCTTGTGCGTTGACTAGTAAGACAGCACAAGCAATTGTGAAACCAACAATTAAAGTACGCCATGTCGAAATGGAAGAAGACGATAGTTTCAGACCTCAAAGAAGATCCCGATAATTCAACAGTAGCATAAGATGTTGGGAATGTGACAAACTTGGTCACATATCTCGAGAATGCAAAGAGGCCAGACAAAAACGGGGAAGATCAACATCACCAATTATATGGAGATCGTCTGATGAAGAGGCTCAAGCGAGAGAGGATGATCAAATAGCAGCGAAAAAGTTAAACTAAAACGAGTCAGCTTTAAAGGGCGTAAGCTGGCTCCCACAACCGAATGCCCCATGATCTCCATCCCTATTTTAAGAATCGCAAGGAACGGTGACAGTCTAACGATTAAAGCTGAAATTGATGACAACAACTGAACCATTACTCTAGATACTGGAGCAACTCGCATAATAGTCTGTACAGATTTACTGAAAGGGGAATTACAACCAGCAGAAAAAAATCGAATACAAACAGCAACAGAAGAAAGTGCAACTATCAGAAAAAGCAAAATTGCTGATATAAAAATAGGAAATACGCACTTTCAGCATGAAGTTCTAGTGGCAGACATCGTTGATGAAGTAATTTTGGGCATGGACTTCATGAGACCGAATGGATTTGTAATAAACGCTGGAAATTAAGTACTCAAGTATGGTAACGTAGAGTTGGCTCTTCAGATGAATGGTGCAGAATCAAGTATAAGGCGAATAATATTGGAACATCGCGAAAAGCTGCCACCTAATACCGAAAAAATCGTCTGGGGAAGATTGGAGGGAGATTCTGGGTCACCAAGGTTGTGGGTTGTGGAAGCCAATGAAAATAGTCTACAAATACTACTGAAATGGACAACAGAGCTTACAAAAGAACAATAGAAAGAAGCAGAGCAGTTGCTCGAACGTTATTCGTCCATTTTCTGCAGCAAATCAGCAGACAACGAAAGAACTAATCTGGTTAAACATAAAGTTGACACGGGAGCAGAGATGCCGATTCGTCAAGCACCAAGAAAATTACCATTAGCAAAACGGGAAGAAGCTGATAGAATGGTAAAGGATATGAAAATGGCTAGTGTTATCGAGCAATCAGATGGTCCATGGAGTTCACCTGTGGTTTTAGTTGGAAAGAAGGATGGAACTACGAGATTCTGCGTCGACTACAGAAAACTGAAAGCAGTAACAAAGAAAGATAGCTCCCCATTACCTCGAATTGATGATACCTTGGACACATTATCAGGCGCCAAATTATTTTCAACATTAGATCTGCCAAGTGGTTATTAGCAGGTAGAAGTCGAAGAAGAGGATCGAGAAAAGACAGCGTTTAGTGTTAGTAGTGGGCTATGGCAGTTTAACGTTATGCAATTCAGGCTATGTAATGCTCCCGCAATATTTGAACGTTTAATGGAATGTGTGCTGAAAGGATTACATTGGAGAACGTGCCTTGTGTACTTGGACGACATCATTGTAACGGGTAAGGATTTCGACGATCTTTTGAAGAATTTAGAAGAAGTCTTCGAGCGAATCCAAGCAGCAGGACCAAAATTGAGTCCAAAAAAATGTACACTATTCAGACAGGCAGTAAAATACTTGGGGCACAAAGTAACAACAAATGGAATACACACAGATGCTGATAAGATCACAGCAGTAGAAGAATGGCCAAGACCCAGGAATTTACATGAGCTTCGCAATTTTTCGGGACTGTGTACTTACTACCGACGTTTTGTTCCAGGATTTGCGAATGTTTCTAAGAGTCTGCATGAGTTCAGGAGGAAGGATAAAGCTTTCTAATGGACCGAAAAGCAAGAAGATGTGTTTGTGGAGCTTCGAAAAAGATTGTGCACTGCACCAGTTCTGGCTTACCCTATACCAAATTTTAAATTCATATTAGACACTGATGCCAGCAATGATGGTATAGGAGGAGTGTTATCTCAAGAAATTGATGGGCAAGAAAAGATAAAAGCCTATTACTCAAAAATACTGTCCAATCCAGAAAGGAATTATTGTGTAACTCGTAAAGAATTGCGGGCTATAGTGGGATGTGTAAAACATTTTCACAAATATTTGTACGGCCGAAAATTCAACTTGAGAACAGATCATGGAGCATTGAGGTTGCTACTGCAATTTAAGAACCCGGAAGGACAAGTAACACGATGGATATAACGCTTACAGGCTTCTGATTTCGACATTGAACATCGAATGGGAAGTGCACATGGAAAAGCTGATGCATTGTCAAGAAGGCCATGCCAGGTGGAATGCAAGCACTGTAATCGGGCGGAGAGTAAGAAAAACAATATTGAGGTCAGGCTTCTGCAAGTGCTTCCTAGTGAAGACTGGACGCATGAAGCGGTAAGGAAGGAGCAACTGGAGGATTCGAGCTTGGCACCAATAATAAAGTTCCAGGAAAAGGAAGAAAAACCTACATGGAGTGAGATTGCCAATAAAAGTCAAACATTGAAGGCATATTGGGCACAATGGGACAGCCTCTGTATTGAAGATGGATGCTTGAAAAGAATTTGTGAAAGTCCTGATCAGTTAAAGAATCAATGATAGTAGTTCCCATAGTAAGAATGCATCAAGTATATTAAGGGAATATCATGAAGGAACCAGTGGCGGTCACCTGGGTATTAACAAAACACTTGCTAAAGTACGGCGTAGGTTTTATTGGACAGAGGCACGTTAATCGGTAGTGGAATGGTGTCCAACATGCGATCAATGTGTGGCTGCAAAGGGACCTGCACGAAGAAGTCGTAGTAACATGAAGCAGTGTAATGTAGGAGCACCATTCGAGAGAATTGCAATGGATGTAGCTGGACCATCTTCGTCTTCTGATAACAACAACAAATATGTGCTAGTCATAATGGATTATTTTAGCAAATGGCCAGAAGTGTGTGCAATACCAAGAAGCAACAATCCTTCGCTGAAGCAGTAGTTAGCAATTGGATAAGTCGCTACGGAGTACCGATGAAGCCTCACACAGATCAAGGAAGAAATTTTGAATCTACTATATTTCAAGAAATCTGTCAGATGCTTGGAATTAATAAAAGTAGAACAACTGCTTCACATCCACAATCAGATGGCATGGTGGAAAGAAATAATGCTACTCTGGAGAAATATCTAGCAAAAGTAGTAAACAAGAATCAACGTGATTGGGACCGTAATATTCCGTTATTTTTGATGGCTTATAGATCAGCAGTGCATGATACAACCAAAACGACGCCAGCTACAACCATTTTTAGAAATGATTGTTATGTAGACTGGAGTATGATAACGTAGAGCAGTAAAGTTCCCGATTTATAAAAGGTCTGTTTTCTCATAATTCACAATTTTGCTTACCACACGTAGTTCATAATAGTTTCTCATTCTATAGTCATATTTTCATATCTTCATTTTCGTCCACGATCTATAGTCATATTTTCATATAGTTTCCGTTACTTAAATTTGTTCTTAGCATAAAACCATTAACAATAATATTTTCTTTACAATATCCTATTATTGGTTCACACTGCGTTTTCACCAGCGTTATTTCACCGTACTACCAAAATTGGAATTATCCGGACCTTAACCGTAGTTGCTCTAAAATGTTTTCAAACCTCAAACAGCTGTGCATATTTGTCCAAACGTCTCAATATTTAAAAACTATTATTCCACAGACCGTTTTGTCATTATCTTCACTAAAAAAATAGTAAATTTCTTATATAGTTAATGTTAACAATTTCACTTTCCGTTATTAATCTCAATTTTACTGCAATACTGTTTTAAGCTAGTATTTCTTAAACATCATAAAATCGGTTAAAGTTACGTTTAATCCATTCTAATATACTAATATTTCTTCCCGATGCGTTGGAAATAGCTTATTTCGTGAAATCATCTTGCAATATTATGTATTACAAAATAACAAACAGTTTTTTTTTGAGACGGAAAATGTACTAATATTCTATAAATTTCCCTTCAAAGAAAAAAACTTTGTCGAATTTTCGATATTAAAATTACTATAAAAGAGATGGATATATGATCTTTTGTCTCTTAGTCTGATATTATTAAATTAGTCTGTCATTGACTTTTATCTCGATTGTGCTGTCAGATTGGCGAAATTATTGAATTTTTTTTGTTTAACTCACGCCATTTATTTCTTAAAATTAATTAGACCGATTTAATGAGTTTAAAATTCAACAAAATTATAAAGTTCGAGTTTATCCATTTAGTGCCAGTGAACAAGGTAAAATTATTATATGTTTGTGCAGTTGTGAGGGCCATTTTTGCTTATCCAATTAGTGTCTGAGAATAAAGAAAAAGAATTGCTATATGTTTGTGAAGTTACATATTTATTTAGTTCAAATTTAGCATTTTAATTTACAATTAGTGCCAGTGACTAGAAAAATTTCATATGTTTGTTCAGTTTTCAATAAAAAAAAATATATGTATATGTACAAAAGTCCGTAGGATAAGTAAGAAAAAAACAACATTTTGACAAAACTCGATTTTTTTATTCAACATAGTTGCCTTCGAGGGCGATACAACGAGTATAGCGATTTTCCAACTTTTCTATACCACTTTTATAGTACGATTTCTCTTTCTCGTCAAAATAGGCCTCAGTTTCAGCGATTACTTCATCATTGGACTTAAATTTCTTTCCAGCAAGCATTCTCTTGAGATCTGAAAACAGGAAAAAGTTGCTGGGGGCTAAATCTGGAGAATATGGTGGGTGGGTAAGCAATTCAAAGCCCAATTCATTCAATTTTGCCATCGTTTTCATCGATCTGTGACACGGTGCATTATCTTGGTGAAACAACACTTTTTTCTTTTGCAAATGTGGCCGTTTCTTTGCGATTTCAGCCTTCAATCGATCCAAAAGTTCACAGTAATAGTCGCTGTTGATGGTGGTTCCTTTTTGGAGATAGTCGATGAATATTATTCCGTTCGTATCCCAAAATACAGACGCCATCACCTTATCGGCCGACTGTTGCGTCTTTGCTCGCTTTGGATTCGGTTCGTCGACTGCTGTCCTGTCACATATCTACGATAGAATTCCCTTTTATTGCGGTTTAACAGTGCCAAAGACTCCTCCGAAGCATCAATTCGTTGTTGTTTTTGGTCGACTGTGAGCTCACGCGGCACCCAGTTTGCACAGAGCTTTCGCATACCCAAATGTGCATGTAAAATGGTAAAAACACTACCATCTGCTACCTTTACAATGTCAGCTATTTCGTGCACCTTCAATTTGCGATCGTTCATAACCAATTTGTGGATTTTTTTTACGTTTTCTGGAATAACAGCCTCATTTGGGCGTCCACTGCGCTCTGCATCTTTTGTGCTGGTACGACCACATTTAAATTCAGCCATCCACTTCTCTACCATTTGTCTCGATGGAGCAGAGTTTGGATAATGTTTATCAAGCCATTGTTTGGTTTCCACTGTATTTTTTTTCATCAAAAAGCAATGCTTTATTAAAATTCGAAATTCACTTTTTTCCATTTTTTTTCAAAAACAAAAGTTGCTTCACACAAAATGCTATAACTCACGAATAAATAGTCAGATTGCTGTCAAATTTATACACGTATCGTTTGAAGGTTAGTACTAAATAAAAATCATATGGAAAAAATTCTAGTAACGCCATCTATGTGTCATCCTATGGACTTATTGAATGACCTAGTATTAGTTAAACTAAATCAGAAATTATAAACAAAAACCAAAGAAAAAATTATATATATATATATTTGTCCTCGAAGCTGTTTTGTTGGTTGTTTTAATTGTTGATGCTGTTTTCAAATTCTGACTATAGCATATATCACAGAGTGATATATTTCAACAACCGCTGGAACCTGTTGTTGGTTTCATCAATTGATGTTTTGTTTCAAGGTTTGGTTACGTCATATATTAAAATTATAACAAATTTCGACAACCAGTTACGAGAATATACAAGTGTCCTTGAGCCTGTTTTGTTCGTGGTTTTATTTGTTGATTGCAACCATAGCCGTTGTTTGCAAATTCTTATCATAACATTTATCACAGAGTGATAGATTTCAACAACCGCGGAAACCTGTTGTTGATATTAACAACGATTAAATTTCTACAGGTTGCTATTTGGTTTCAAAATTATCGATCTACGAATCTCAACAATCGCCGGATTTATTTCGACGCAACATTGCTACAGTGTTTCAACGCAGCATTTATACAAAATTGCAACGCCACAATTATACCAAATTTTTTTCTATTAATACTGCCGTATTTCAACGCAACAGTAATATAAAATTTATGCTATCACTACCGTATTTCAACGCAACACTTATACAGAATTTTTGCTATCACTACCGCATTTCAACGCAACACTGATATAAATTTTTTTGCTATTACCAAATTTTTTGCTATTACTACCGTATTTCAACGCAACTTTCATATAAGACTTTTCCTATTACTGCCGTATTTCAACGCAACATTAATATAAGATTTGTGCTATTACTACCGTATTGCAACGCAACTTTCATATAAGAATTTTTGCTATTACTGCCGTATTTCAACGCAACATTTTGATAAATTTCTGGCTGTCTACCGAATTTCAACGCAGCATTTTAGTATTATTTATGCAATTTTGGCAATAACACCCTGCATATAGGATTTTTCGCTGCTGATGGAGGGCTAAGACCTTAAGACTTCGATGGCTGGAGGATATAATCATGGGGTGTGCGAATTTTGATTATTTTATTTACTTTTTTTAACGTAGAGGTGTGAATGCGTGTGAAAGGGTGTACAAGTGATTGAATGGGGGCTTGCTTGTCGATGCGTGTGTGTGTGAACTGACGATGCGTGTAGCGAGACACATTCAGTCTAAATTGGAAATGATTATAATCGAAATATTTTTGCTCTGAGGTAATATCTCGTTTTCCAAATACATTTTTTTTATTATGTTAAATTATATTATCTAAATTTATTAATTTATATTTTTATTAATTAAAAATCCATCCCAAAATAATATGAAAACCAAACAAAAAAAAAACAAATTCTTGTCATGTTTTATATTTATTAACCGTATTATACATTAACCAACTGTAAACTACAGGTATTTAATTAAATTGGTTTGGAAATATTTATTTAACTTACAAATAAAATTATAACTTTTTTGGAGCTGTAAATAATTTTCTTTTGGTAATTTCGTATGGTTTCAAACATTTTTGGAAAATGTTATTAATAAAGAAAAAAGGAAATATATAATAAAAACTTTCAATATAGCGTGTGTCGTTCTCCCGTGCTCTAAGATTTGATTCTCGGTTTACCAGCAATGGCAGTGGTTTACGAGCTGTATCATATTGATCCGATGGCAGCAATACAACTTAATTTTAATTGGTACCATGTACGGTTTAATTGCTACCATGTACTTGCTTCGCAGTCTGAGTGTGTGGGTGAATGTTAGCGTGTATGCAGCGTGAGTGTGTGGGCGTATGGGAATGATTGTGGGGGTTGGACGTGCTGATCGTGGTTCTTTCGCAAAAGGGGTCGCCAGAGTTTCATTTTTTCATTCGTATTATTTCCACTTCTGTTTATTTACGTAGCTTGCGTACATTTCTGTATTTGTGTTGAAGCAGCAGGTAACAATCTATCAAATCCACAATGACTGAGCTTTAGTTGTTACGGCGTTAAAAAACTCTAGGTACGCAGCCTGCTATGCCGTTCTCATTGGTTCGCCAATGAGAAAGCTCTTCATTACATGATTTACGGCTACCTGGTGATCTGAAGTTTGGGATTATTCCATCGTCAACATAATGTGTCCAAGATTATGTTAATAAACTTCAAAAAGAACTTGAGGAGGTACACACGTTTGTTAGACAGAAATCACAGATATCCAGTGATGGAATGAAGGCTCGGTATGACATTCGCGCAAACAACAAAGGATTTGAGGAAGGACAACTAGTGTGGCTACACAATCCACAGCGGAAAAAAGGATATCTCCAAAACTAAAAACATCTTGGAAAGGACCTTATACCATCATAAAAAAATTAAACGATTTCGTTTATCGAATAAAGAAAGGTCAACGAGCGAAACCAAAAGTCGTTCATCTAGAAAGATTAGCACGCTACAGAGTAGGGTTGGCAATACCGGACCAAAAAATCGATACCGGTATTTCGGTATTCAATTATTTCAATACCGGTATACCGGTATTATACCGATATTAATCAAAACGAAAATAAATAGTAAAAACATAAAAGAAGAAATTTTTTTTTATTTAAATAACAAAAATAGATTTCGTTTACATAACATTTCAATTTTCACTGACTAAAATAAGCTAAAACAAAGCAAAATAAATGGAATTCATTTGAATGAATTAGTACTAATTATTCATAGTATACTATTAAAATGGGCTCTTAAAAAGCTGATTTCATCAATGCTCTCATCTGAGAGTCTAGAGCGAATTTTGGTGCATATTAACCCAGTGGACGAAAACGCTCTTTCTGATGCGACGCTTGTTGGACGAATTGTTAATAACCAGTCATATACAAGTTTAATGAAATATCCCTGGATTTTTTCTTCTTCGTAAAATATCAATTCCTTTCTTATTATTTTGGAAAGATCTTTTCTGCAATCTAATTCTTCCTTATTTTGCAAATATGTTTTTTTTGTTATTGCAATCTGGAGCTTTTCTTTATAGAAAGAATTGTCGTATCAACTATACTCACATTGTTATCATCTTCATCTTCAACAATAATTGACGCAGAGTTAGACTGAATATCTCCATCTTTTTTATTGTTTGCTAATCGTTGTACTAAATTTACTATTAATTTAATAGCCGAAGCTTTCGTTATTGGTTTAAAAATATCTCTATTTTCTTCGTCAGTTTGATCGGTATTGTGTAAATACTGCAATAGGCTTGAAAAATCAGTTCTTCTGGCACTCATTCTGATTTTCAGTGACGTAAAAACGTCATTAGCTAATGGTGATTGCTGTTCCTTGAGAGATTTTAACATGAAGTCGATCGTGGCATCTGCTGTTAATAAAGTTGAGTCTTGTCGGCACAACGCTTCTACTCCTAATTTTAAAGGAAGCAAGACCGAAATTGTACTCGAGATCATTTCGAAATCATCCTCAGAAAAAATTGTTGTATTTTTCAAATCAATCAACGCTTTCTGAATGCAATTTTTCAATTTAAAGAATCGCTCCAGCATTGCTAACAAACTACTCCATCTAGTTCGCGAATCTAAAACTAGTTGTATCTCCTTGCCAAATTCTTCCCGAGAATATTTTTGCAGAACTTGATCATTTTTTGTTGGTGATTTACGGAATACCCGAGCAACACAATTCCCCTTTTTTCGCTTTTAAGACACTTCTTAAAAGGATCTTAAAAAAATCGTCGCTCTTAAAAGTCGTTTTAAGAGTGTTCTTAAAAGTGCCAAAAAACCAAATAGGGCGCAAAAATATCAAAAAATTGCTTTTAATAGACTTCTTAAAAGACTCTTAAAAGGTTCTCTTAAAAGTATTACCTCCCCTCAAAAGTGTGGGGCTAGCTTTTAACGTGCTTTTATTAACTTTTATCATACTTTTAAAACGTTTTTATCACCCTTTCTTGAAACTTTTAAGATACTTTTATCAAGAATCTTTTAAGATGCTTTTATAACACTTTTATTGTAGCTTTTATGGAACATTTAAGCAGCGTTTGAACTTTTATGAACGTTTTATTGAGGTTTTATTATTATTTTAAGAGCAGTTTATTAGACATGAAACAGATCAGAGCTGTTGCTTTCTCTCTCTCTCTTACAGTATAAATCTATTATTCCCTTTCATTTCTTTTCGAACGTTATCCATCTAGATTAATATTTGTTTGCTTCTTTCACTGATTTTTTCTCCGCAGCTCTGTGTGTCAAAATGTTATATTGTAATATGCACAGAATCGAACAACAATGAAATTTTTTCCAAGTCAGAAGGAAAAATGGATGAATATATTTTATGAAAGAAATAGACATGCGACTTACAAATCGCACTCGCACTATTTTTAAAACACGATTTTTAATGAAAAAATAAATTTATGGTGAAAGTTGATATTCTACCACCCAAATTTTCTGCGGGCATTCTGAAAAATTATTTTTTCAAACATTTTTTCTTGATTTTTGGAAATTAAATTCGTCATAAAAGTATGATAAAATTTGAAACTTTTATGAGGACTGCACAAACAACCGAATCCTCGGAAAAGATGGCCGACATTCTTAAAAGTGTAATAAAAGTTTCTTAAAATGTATTTTTGTTAAAACCTTCAGAAAAGTTTCTTAAAAGGCTGAAAGAATAAAAACTATCCCCATGATTTATTTTTACGTGTATTCAAACACCTTGAAATGAATCGGACCAGTTGATGCAAATCATTTACAGTTGAAACGTCGGCAAGACAAGACAAGCCAATTACATTCGGTGCTTTAAAACCAAAAAAAATCTTTTTCGTACAACGAACATCTTTTTTGTGTTCGTTTGTGTGTTTCAAAGATTGATAAACAAAGGTATGTAAATTTTTTTTTCTTCAATCAAAATTTGCAAAATCGTTTGCCTTTTTTTATGAAATTTTGAAAATTGATTGAATTTCATCGATATTTTCAGTCGGCCAAAAGCTTCATCAAGTCCAAGTGGACTCGTTCAACTTATTAGCATAAAGGTTTGTTTTGTTTTCTTCGTTGTTTTTTTTTTCACCGAACAGCTGCTCTTCAATCAATCTTTTATTACTTCGTTAATAAAAGTCTGAAAAAAGTGCATACTTTTATAACACTTTTGTGCCACACACAAAAGATCCACAAAAGTATGCACTTTTTTGAGATTTTTATCCGTCGCAATAAAAGTCTAAAAAAATGTATAATTTTGTGAACCTTTTGTGTGTGGCATAAAAGTGTCATAAAAGTATGCACTTTTTTGAGACTTTTATTGCGACGGATAAAAGTCTCAAAAAAGTGCATACTTTTGTGGATCTTTTGTGTGTGGCATAAAAGTGGCTCAAAACATAAGTCGGAATAAACAACTGCCATTTTTGAAATGCCAAGCGCAAATGACATTTGTGTGTCATTAATATGTTCATTTTCGAAGTGAAACCATCGCCAAAAAATGTCGTACAAAATTGTTCAAACGAAAGAAAATGGTAGAACGTACATCAAAGTTGTACCGTCTGGTTGGGAAAAGAATGGCGAGTGTTATTTTCCACAGAAAAATTTGAAAAATTGGCAAAAAAAAGAACATTTAACGCCAAACCAATTTCCAAACTACAAAAACCAAGCCAACTCAAACGTGATAACCTGGTGACGTTGAAATCGGCAAACGTAATGGCCACTTTGATGACGAGTGAGACCGATACAGATGCCAGTGATCGTGACACTTCACGTACAACCAAAGTATTGATGAAAAAAGGAAACAAATCGCTGGCTAGTGTGAATAAAAATCCCAATTTCACCATTCATCGATCGAATGCAGCTAACGCTGCTGTAAACACAAATGCCACAATAACATCTGGTGAATTCCAGAATTTCCAAACTGTAAGTGTAACAATTTGTTTTGTTTCTATTTAGCCGATGTAATCCAAACAAAATCTTCATATTATTTAAAATCGCTTGTATCCAACAAACACAGGTCAACTACGTGATTGAAGAGACTGGACAAAAACAAAAATTAATCTACCAGAATCAGCCGCATTCAAGGCAGCCATCATCTCAACAAATCGTCCACCATCAACAAACGCATTCCACAGGTCATTCCACAGCAACAACAATAATAACATTTAATGCCGCCACTGCAATCGCACCGAATCGTTCTTCAACAGCAAACGGAATTTCAACAGTAACAACAACAACATTCAATGTCGCCACAGCAATCAAACCAAATCGTTGTTCAACAACAAATGGGATTGCAACAGCAACAACAACGACATTCGATGCTGATTCGATACAATGTGGAGTTTGTACAAATGGTTGAAACACATGAAGTGAGTTGCCATATTTATTTCAACTGCCACATGATGTTATTTATGCCATATAATTATTTTAATTGTATATTTATTTTAAAAGGAATCAGATGAAGAAGAATTTGTAACCAAAACCGTCGAATTGGGTGAATTCCTTGCGACCATTGACTCCAGATTGACAGCGAATGAAAATGCGACCAGACAGGCGCTGCTTCTTTTGACCGATATGAATGCCGAATTGGATATTTTGCTGAAAAACACCCCAGTAGTGGCACCGTCATCAAATAGCAGCCCAGCTACTGCAAATACAGCGAATAATGCTGCAGGGGTTTCGAAATTGAAGCGTATCAAAACTGTTGATGATACGAATAAGTTCGAAAATGCATTGAAAGATACGAAATATGCAGAGCAAGTGAAAAAAGAGTTGATGATCGAAATCGGGACTGATTTTGGACCAGTTGATAATAAACGTGTTGCTCATGATCTTCAGAGGAAATTGATTGACGACACATTCTTCACTTTTTGTTCATGGTCTGGATCATCTATAAAAGGACATGCTGATCTTGTGCCGTTTTGTAATTTCTAAAACGTGTACGAATTGTTTTGGCAAGTCGTAAACAATGCGGACAAAACTTTTGTTGCAGACGATGCTAAACGTTTTTTCCAACAAAAAATGAACAAAAAAGCACGGATTATTGCCGAGGCCGAGAGTGAAGAGCCAAAAATCAAGAGAATAAGATCTAACGGCAAAAGACGACCACCAATTGGCCGCTACAAGAAAAAGCAACAAGATTAAAACGATGGCTCTGGAATCCATGAAACTGATCACACTGTAAACGATCAAAATGATCACAGTAACATTGATGTGTTTTTGAACAATACAAATCCACATGAATCACCATTGAATCGTACGGTTACTTATGATGGTAGCTTGGAACCAGTGCCACAAACAGTGGCAAATTCGTAGAAGAAGTTCACGATTTATTTTAATTTTAAGATAATAATATAAAATCTCCATAAAATACATATTTGACTCAATGTATTCAATTGAAAAGAAACTCATTTGAAAAAAAATAAATCTATTTCGAAAGTATGAAAAATACAAATGAATCTGGTGCTCTTTTTTTCGTTACATGCATTTTACTAACCATGCACCTCGGTAATGGTGACTTTTTATCTGAATGAACATTAGAAATGAGGTGAAAGTGAATTCAATCTTATTCTCGTCATTTTCAATCAATCGACAGGATTTTTCAAATGTTTATTTCCATTTTTATTTGAGAATGGAAAAACAATTTCACAATTTAAATTTTAAGATTTGTTTTTGTCAATTTTCTTTCTGTTTCTAATAATTCTAATAAATGTGTGACGATAATTATTTATTTATTCAAACACACATAAAAAAAAATGAAAGAAATAAAGTTGATTCCTCTTCGCTGCCGCTCTCTTCATTTGCAATCCAATCGTGCGACAAACAAATTTCAATGGTTTCGTCTACAACAACTGGTGCACTTTGTTGTGCTTTAATTCCACTTTGCGCTCCATTTGAATTTGAATTTGGAGAATCAACTTTAATTTTTTTTGCACTTTGATTTGGACGATACATGATAGACTCAACAAACTTTTCCTGGGTTTTCCAATAAATTACCTCCATTCTTCGATTTTAACATTTGTAAATCAAGCAGGTGTGATTTTTGCGTATTATAAAAATGAAGGAGAACACAAAACTAAGCGTCATTCTTCTACCTTACGTCAGTTGCTTTTATTTGACTTTTATGGTACTTTTAAGACGGACTAGTTTTAACACGTTTTCATAAATGTGCAATGAAAGTTTTATAAAAGACGTCAAAAATATAGAATAATTGAATTTTAACGCTTTTATTATGACCTTATAAATGCTGCTTAAAATGGTCACAAAAGTTAACTTTTAAGCGGTGGACATAAAAGCCTGTTAAAAGTCTGATAAAATATATATATTTTATTAAAACTGATAAAAGTTTGATATAAGCTCAATAAAAGTATATACACTTTTATCAGAAAAATTTGAGGGGAAGTGTGTTGCTCGGGTAACTTTACCACTTTTCGTATTCTCGTAATGATAGGTAAAATAAGAACATGGGAAAGATCACACCGATTTGAATCGCTATTTGCATCACCATCTCATTCTTCGTCTGTTTCACTTTCATCGTCTTCGGAGCATTGCTCTGGTTGTTCTCCTATATTGTTTTGATTAGTATTTTTTTTTATATAGAACACTTGTAACAGCTAATTGTACACCATGTGCGAAGCAAAGTTGTTGAGATGCTCCCACTAACCTTCCAAGTTTCGTCATAGCCGATGCTCCATCGGTGGTAATACATACTATATGCTTATTAAATGAAATTCCATGATTTTCAAGTTTTGTTTCTATAAGCTTAATACACTTTTCTGCGGGCATTGAACCAAAGATCCGACTCAAACCAAGATTCCAAAATTCTTGTTTCGGGTGCAGATTGATATTCAAATAGCGTCTATTTCGTTTCGAGGTCCACTCATCTAACGTTAAGCTAAACCTTGCATTATTTTTTATCCAATTCTTTAAATTTGTAACCAATTGGTTACAAAGTTCTTGTCCATAGTTCTTGTCCATATTTTAAAACTTTTTGTTTTATTGTGTGGTGTGACAGAGGTATGTTAGCATATCCACATGCCACTAATCCTTTTCTTATATCAATAGATGAACAAATTGTATGAAACGATAATCCATCTTTTGCTACCATGCGCGCTAAAACTAACTCTAATGAATCATTTTTATCACTTTTAAAAAAAATCGTAATTTTTTTTGATGCAACTGATTCCATTAATTTGCTTGAGTTTAAAGAAGATCTACTTTCTGATAATTGCGATGAAGTATTAACTGCAACGTGCTCCCGCTTTAAAAGGTTAATATTGTGCGCTGTTTTTAGGTGTGTATGAAGACCACTTGTACTGCCTCCGACAATTTTAATTAGCTTAGAACAGTGATTACATTTTGAAATTTGTACATTCTTCTCACGTAGAAAATGGAACCATGGTGAAGTTTTGTCGGTAGAACTTTTTTTGTGTTTCTCAAAACTATAATGATCCATAAGTATGGAAGTACAATTCGCAATTTAAACTTCTAAAAACTATTTAAAATTTCGATTAAAACCATTTAAATTAAAAAAATTGTTCTTTTTAGCTTACCTTTAAATTTAAACAAACAAATCTTCTGTATTTTAACTAATATTATTTAAAACAAATTGTAACACAAACACTATAACTCACTATAAGTTAAAACTCAAAATAAATTAATGCAATGTTAAGAAAACAAAACTATTCCTGTTGTGAAATAATTCGTCGCTTAACAAATTCCTAGAAAAAACGGAATAAAAATTAACAAATTCCTAGAAAAAACGGAATAAAAATGAAAGTGTGTCAATGTGTTTATGACTTGGTCCTTCATTTACATCATTTTTTATTTATTGTACTTCATTTACACTGTTGATTTTCATTACCATATATTTTTAATTCAAAATTCAATAGAATAACCCTACATTTGATCATAAATAAGAATATTTTATTATTAAAAAGCTATTTATTAATTATTTGATATAAAATGTTTAAAAATACCGAAAATACCGGTATTTTAATTTTAAACACCGGTATTTTCGAAATCAAATTTTGGTCGGGATACCGGTATTTCGAATACCGGTATACCGGTATTGCCAACCCTACTACAGAGGAGGAGATTAAGATTCTATTCGGAACGAACAGAATTAAGTGGGGGAGAATGTAATGATAATGGAATACGATAGAACACAACACAATAGAACATTTTACGAGAAAATACTCGTTAGAAAAAATAGTTCTACAAAAGAAATATAAAAATCAATAAAAGATAACAACGTAACCAAAGTAAACATGTAATAGGGAGTTTTGTTGATCCTATAAGAATTGGTAAATAAACAAATTGAAAAGAATAGATTTCACATCTAGGTGTCAATATTTGAAGATCGTGTTATTACGTTTATGTTGGAAAAGGGAAGGTTTGTGTTCTAGAATTGTAATGGATAGTCTCGGCTAATGTCTGAACCCAGTGTATTATAGTCTCAGATTTATTGGTTTTCATTCTTTTTTATTATTCACATGTACCGCGCGTAATAGTTTCCCATCCATTCACCTTCAATAGCCCTAATTTTATAGTCCCCGTAACTCATCGTTTTTTTATTTTTCTTAAAATTTAACTAAATTTTCATTAGCTGGACGGACATGTTTGAAGAGAGTTGAACTCCTTGCACTAATTGATTTGAAATTGTAATTAATTAGAAGTTGTCATTACCTATAGTAAACTTTCATCTTGATCGAAAATCGTATGAATGTAAAAATTTTCCTTAAATTTTGTCTCTATAAACATTGCTATTTAATTTTGCAATTCACTAAAATTAACCCATACTATATTTCCATTCACTTAGGTTCACTCTATTACTTCAATTTGAATTCTCTAAACATCTAACGTAACTTACACAATGAAGTTTTCAAAACCTTACAACAGCTGTGCGTTTATTTTTACAGTCATTAACATGCAAAGAGGTATTACCTTGCTTTGTTATACATTCAAGCAGTTTTTCTCTTTACCTGAGAACAAGAAAATTTACTTCAAACAATCTTTCCGATATAAAACCGAACTTCACTGTACGACTTTGTAGTTTTGTAATGCCTGAACGCCTTAACGTCGATTAAACTTGTAATTGATTCATTCTGAATTCAATGATAAATGTTATTAATATATCGGAAATAAGTTGTATCGTAAAATTGTTATTGCGCAATATTTTGAAAAACCAAACGGTTTTGTACAACTATAAAAATTTCCTAACGCTTGATTTGAATTAATTGTTTTACATCTGAAATCCTATATTCGAGGTTTTCGATTTTCAAAAAGGAATTTTTTTTGGTATATATGGATCGACTGTAGTCTTTTCAATCTCTTATTCTTTTACATTTTGATTCGTGTGTTGACGTCTGTTAGTCAATTGGATATCAAAACAACCGCCAGCTGTTGTTACATTAATTTTTTTTTGCTGTTGACGTTTACCCGCCGAATATTTTGGGTGTGGTGATTTGTGTGATTTCGGATCTCGGTAAAAAAAACTACCTTTTTTGATGTTACCGAACCAACTAAGATAACAATTGAAGAGCTACAAAACCATCGAAAGGATTAACTGGAACCACAGGTAATGAATATTATGGAATTATTTAGTAAAAGAAGGCTCATTACATGAGAACGTTGACCGTGGGATCCATAGTTTAATGTTGGTGGTTATCCAATTATTGAAAGCCTCAAGTATATGTGTATAATGAAAGTTATTATGTTGCAGCTAGTGTTTATAAACTTTACACAGTATTTTCATTGCAATTGGTGTAGATACAAAATCTTAAATTAATTCATTGCAAGTAGTGTGTATACTAATCTAAAATTCATTAATCACCGGTAGTGTTTATAACCTTTAACAATTAGCTGAATGGCAATCCGAATGAATGAATATTTTGCAATTAATGTGTATAATAATCAAAATTAATAAATTCCCAGTCGTGTATATAACTTTACACAGTAGTTTAAATGCAATTAGTTATATATAGAATTAAGGTTAGTTCATTGCAATTGGTGTACGCACAAACCAAATTTCATTCATGGCTAGTAGTAAATGTATAAATCGAAATGCCTTCATTACAATTAGTGGTTATAAACGTTAGACATTAGTTTAAATACCATCAAACTTAGTATATTGCAATTAATGTATCTACACTTGGAAAATCCGTTTAATCAAAATTAGTATGTTGCCATTAATGTATATACACTTTGTAAATCCGTTTATTTACAACCAAAATTAGTATGTTGCAGTTAATGTACATACAAATTTCTAATACTATCCCGACAAAAAAAACGAACATAGTAAATTAGAAATTACAATAGTGTTTGTGTAATTTATTGAACTTTTTATTAATTTTTAGTAGATAGCAAAGTTAGATGTTGCAATTAGTGCTTGTGTAACATTTACATAGTAAAATTATTTAATGCATGTGAAGAGCTGTTCATTACTTCATTAGTGTATAGGCAAATTAGTTCGTGCCAGTAATGTTCGTAACTCCTTTAATTATTATTATTGTTCAATAAATATAAGAAAAAAATCGTATTCGTGCCTAGTTAAATTATTCCATGTCCGCACTGGTTGATACTCCTAAAAGAACATATTACAATTGTCACGGTTGAAGTTACTGCATTTACATCGGAATTTTGTTCAACGATTATTGGTACCAAGTGGTCGTTTGGTACTTATGCAACTTGGTCAACTATAATCAAACATTTTATTCCACGTTTACAACTACAAATTTCTTCAACGCTGTTGATGGCAAGTTTAGTTAACGTTTCTAAATATCATTGTATTCAACGTTTATGAATACAAAATTATTTAACGCTGATGATTGCAAGTTTATTTGACGTTTCTACCTCTCATTTTGGTTCAACAACATTATCATTTAACGTTTCTACTAACGTTTTGCTCAACAAAATTATCCAACGATTGCAAGCTTAATTAACGTTTCTACTTAGCATTTTGATTCAACAAAATTATACATCGATTGCAAGTTTATTAAACGTTTCTACCTAACATTTTATTTAACATTTACAAATTAATCAACGTTGCTGATTACCAGATTGATTAACGTTTCTACTTAACAATTTTATACAACGATTGTATGTGCAACTTCATTCAACATTTTTGTTATACAAAGTATTTTTGAGATATTTCAAACCTGAACAACGTGCTGATGGAGGGCTGATGGAATCAGAATAGGAGGACGGGGTTTAATCATGGGGTGAGTAAATTTATTTTATTACTTTTGTCATAATGATAAAGTGGTGTGAATGAGTGTGTGGGTGTGTGGGCGGATGTGAGCGAACGAGAGTGAATGTAGGGGTTGGGCGTGTTGATCGTGGGTCTTTCGCAACAGGGGTCGCCAGAGTCTCCATTTTTTCACTTGTATTTGTTGTATATTTGGTAATCACTCACCACTTAAAACCACTGGTATTTTACACAAGACAAAATAATTAAAATTGACACGGACTTTGAATATTTTGATATCTTTAATTAACACAATATTGTTACATACTGATTTTAATATTAATTAGCATCTATCAAATCTACTACAAAAATGAAACAACAACATATATAATTATCTCTTATCATTATAACATCGAATTAATTAATAAACAATTAACATAGAAAGGCAATTTCTTATTATACATTTTATGCGGAATATTTAAATGTATACTTATTCTAAATATATAATAGTATTTCTTTCCATTTCTGCAAATTCTCGTAAATAGCGTACATTTCCGTATTTGTGCTGAAGTAGCAGGGTTTCTTTATCGTTCCCATGGGCTGAAGCTAGCTTGGGGCAAGAAAATTAATCTCGCTAGGTACGCTTCCTGCTATGTCCTTCTCATTGGTTCGCCAGTGAGAAAGCGCTTCATTACAGAATATTATAGTACTATCGAGGCTATTTCATGTAGTATATTTAAAAGATGATGTTTGAGGATAAGTCAGTATAAATTTGTAAGTGATTGAATTGAGTATAAAATTGTTAGCGATAGAATTGAGTATAAAAATTGTCAGCGATAGAAAAATTATAAAATTTTCATTTTAAGTATAAAAACTTAGCAGTTATATAGGCGAGTTGAAATTAACAGTGTTATAAGTTGAAATTATTGTTAGTGATATTGTGAAAAATTGTAACAGAAGCGGTGAATTATTGTTAGTACAAGAACAATTAAGGGGAATAGTAGTAGAAGGAATAGTTTTATAAAATCTTGAACGAATAAAATTATAACGTTTAGAAAATCCATTGTGTTTTAATTTCCTGATTTAGTGATCGAACTAAATAATTGTAACTCGACGAAGAAACGTTACAATATTTATAATACTGATAGAAAAGCAACGTAACAATTGCCTTAGATTTTGTTGTTTGTGAAGAATTTAAGCAGGTGTTTCTCTAGCCTATGGTCAGACTACGAAATTTTTCAGTTCAATTTGCTACGATTTATTGATCTACAAATAGTTAAACTTAAATTCAAAATTCCCCTTACAAATTTTGTTACGCTCTTTTACAATCAAAATCTATCATCACATAACCCTCTTTGACTATATAATTCAATCTAATTTACTCACAATACCTTAATTAACTTTTCTACAAAAAAAAAAATGTTCATAGCTATCTCGATCTCACCATTTATATATTTCTTCTTCTTTAGTTTTCTACTTCTAATTTAATTTGAAACCGCCTAGAATATAAATTTCATTTCAACAATAAACAATAACTTCATATACATAAATTAATATTTATTTCCAACAAATCCAATACGATTGATTACCCTACTTCTACTTGATCATATAAAAACGAAATAAAAAAAAATTACACACAGATACCTTAATGATGATCATCTTTCTTCATAATTTTCTTATGTTCACATTTCTTACATTTGTATTTTTTCTTCCTTCTTCATTCGATCATTTATTTTTTATTTGTAATATTTCATAATTTTTTTTTCCCTATTAATAAAAAATTATTTTTAATTTGTAATATTTTAGAAATAGAAAAAATATAGAATGTATTAGAAATTCCATTGAAATAGATAAATTACATTTATGAAGTTGATATAATAAAAAAAAAAAAAAAGATGGAAATCTTAAATGACGATTGATTGTTGTTAATTAAGATGTTGGTTTTTGTTTGAAGTGGAATAATTGTTAAGTTTTTGTCTTTTGTTTTTTGACAAAAACTGATCCACTTAAATTTAGATATTAATTTTCGATATACAGTAATCCCTCCTACTGCGCGGTAGTTCCGTTCCAGAAAAACAGCGCGCATTGCAAAACCGCGCAATGTGAACCCTATTTTGTATGAAAATGGGGGGTTCGGTTCCAAATTTTGAAAAAAATTAATTTAAAGTTATAATTAAACAAAAATGAATATATGCAGCCTGAAAAACATGTATTACTTCAAAAACTCTTAAAAAAGAAAGCACTTCATAAGTTAACAGATAAATTAACATGAATAACATTTCAAAAAACTTTTCAAATTTCAACCTTTCAAATTTCAAATTTAAAAAAATAATATCAATAATCTGAATTTGTTTAGAATGTTCTCCTTTACTGGCTTTAAATTGAATTTGATCTATATTGAATGTTCCAGCCACTCAGTTTAAAATAAACTGAATATGTAATGCAAATTGCTAAATATATGGGTCATTCTTTTACAAACCGAACCTGTCTGACTGACACATTTTTGATTTGGCTTAAATTTTTTTTTTTGTTTTTTTTATAGAAAAATTCCCAAATTCCCATTTCCCAAGAAAAAAAAGATATACGTGCTCGAGAATTTTGTTTTTGTTGGAAAATAGAGCGGTTCTAAATTTCGAGGATTTCGTGATTTTTGGCTTGAAGACTTATTTTCATAGATTCATAACTTCGGTTCTCGTAATGATAGACATTTTTTTCGGTTTTATTTTAAAGCTAAAAGATGAACTTAAAAAAAAAATTGTTATCTACAAAAATTATTAACAAATTCCTATGTGTAAACAGTTTAGCAATAAGTCAGACACTTTCTCTCTGAACCTGCAATTTTGTTCTCTCGTGTACGAGTAGTGTTTAGAAACACCCTGTAGAATGTAAATATAATATAAAATTATTTGCAATTATTAAAATTTTACTAAATTAACAAAAAAAATAAATATTATTAAATTTTTACTAAATCAACAAAAAACTAAATGAAACAAAAAAATGTAATTTAAATAAAAAACCAAATTTGCTGACTCTTAGATTCTTAAAAAACTAAATTATCCAAATTAAAATAACATTATAATCACTCTGATTAAAACCATCAACTCGTCGAGTCACAAGTAGAAATATTGTGTAAAAATGTTATTTACTGCCAAACTATTACTTGTAAAACCTGAAGTTATATAATATATAATTAAACATTAATAAAATTAAAGTGAGTTTTTATTAAAACATTAAATACATTATTGTGCCCATCCCGTGCGCACACAAGTAGCATTAGAAATACATTAATGTATCGAGCGCGGAAAAACAAAAAATTCTATAAATTTTTGTTGTCCCGCGCTGGATAAATTAATTTATTTCTAACAGTAAAACTAATTTCTCCCTCAATTAAAAATACGTTTTTCTTGAAAATTGAACGTAGAATACGATGGTTGTATCAAATACTTTTTATTTTTGTAGGGCAATCACTAAAAATCGATTTTAACATTTCATTTGTTTAAAACAATAGAAATTTGCTAATAATTTTTACTGACCATATTTTTTGTTTAGTAAAATTCCATCTCTTAATTTTAAAATAAAATAAAACAAAAGCTTCTATCATTAATAGAACCGAAGTTATGAATTTTTGAAAATAAGTCGTCAAGCCAAAAATCACGAAATTCTCGAAATTTAGATCGCCTCTATTTTCCAAAAAAAATCGTCGAATACGTATATGTTTTTCGATATCATACCCGTAAAAATTAAGCCAAATCACAAATGCGTCGGTCAGATTTTGTTCAAATCTGTTGGATTTGTAAAAGAATGACCCATATGGCAAATTTAATTTTTTTTTATTTTAATTTTACGAAATTCACCTACATATTCTAAAAAATTTTTAAACGTCGCGCAATGTGAAATTTTAATCGCGCAGTGCGAAAATTAGTATTGAAAATTCATCTCGCGCAGTGGAAATCGCGCAGTTAAAACCCGCGCAGTCGGAGGGATTACTGTACATACATTTATGACTTTGTTTAATGAGTTTATTTAGGTTTTTAAATAATGTTTGCTAATTTTGATTACTAAATTATAGCTTAGAATTATTATTTATTTTGTTTTGTAAACAAAAAATGATAATTTATGTTGTTTAATTTTGTTTAATAAATATTTTAAAAAGTTAGCTCTACAACTTTATATTTTGAAATTATTAAAGACTGAGAAAGATATTAGAAATAGATGAGAAAAATTGTATTCGAAAAATTTTATCACTTTAATAAAATCTTAATGTAGCAACAGATCCTTCATCTGCTTGAGTACCGTTGGTACAATCAACGAATGAAAGATATTTAATAATTTCAAAAACTTCAACTTTTCATTTAAACAACAAAAATGTTGATTATTATTACAATGCAATTTTCTCTAATTCGATTGAATTAGATCAACTAAGTATTACCGACAACTTTAACACCCGATTTTCGTTTTTCTTTCACAAACTAACTTTTAAAACCATTTTGTTCGTTAATTTTTTTGTTTGTTTGCTTGGAAGTTGGAACTCCTTATCCTTATACATTCTGATATTTCAATGTCATCTTGATCGTTCAATAATTTATTTTAATTTATAACAAATTACTATTTTTTTATATTTTTTGTATATAAAAAATTTATAAAATGTTTTCATTAAAATATATTGATTTTGATTCGTTTTAGGATAGGTACAATAATATTTTGTTTTTGATATGTGCGCGGTACAAACATATAATACAAATAATAAAATAAAAAAAAAATTATAAATACTGAACTTAAATAAAAATTGATGGTTGTGGATGGCGGAGATAAATGGTGTCTCTCGGTTGGATGATGTTGAAAATTTCATTTTATTTTATGATTATTTTTTCAACTTGACGTTTTTTTTTACGATAAATATTTTTGTTGAGAATCATTTTTTGTTTCATTATTATTATTATGGTTATAGTCGAAGACATAAGATAAAGTTGCTGTTAAAACATAGACTGTAAAGCTTCATTGTATGTGTAATAAATTACATATACATTGAACAAATAAACTTCAATAGACTGTAGATTTATATTAACTAAGTCGTTGGTTTTAGCAAGAAAAATTCAATTCTAATTTAAACAAAATACAATATTCATGTATCACAAATTAAATAATTAATTTAAGTTTTATTATTAGTTCCCGAGTCAAATAGACTCCATAATAATAAATAAAAAATATGTGAGCAATTTCACACAAGTTCAGCAAATTTTTGGGAAATTTTGACTTGACCGCTTTTAATTTTGATTATTTTTTGCTTATAGATAGTCTTTCATAAATAAAAATATGGGTTCTCTTAGAATTTTTTTTTTCGACCAGGGGTCTTCACAGGGTTCCCTTGAATTTTTTGTTACTTTGTGATGTGAGTGCATTTTGACGAGCGATTGTAGAAAAACTACTCAATCGATTTTCATAAATGATATGTCGTTGAATAGGTATTAGAACAATGTTTTCAAAAATGTACACTGTTAATGTTTTGAAATAATTTTTAACGGGTAACATAAGAAAAGATGGCACTACACCTTTTTTTTTAAACTAAATTGAAGCTTATTTTATATCTAACTACTTGTGAAAGTTTGGGACATGCATTATTTTTTGTTTTAAAGATAAAATTCGTTGTGCATATGACTGTCGGGAATCAGTTTTTTTTGTTTTGAAGGAAAATTATAAAACTGGCGTTATAAACTAAGAGATCTTTTTTTATATTAAATATCAAATATTTTATTGTTAAATGAACTTTTTAAGATATTATTTATTTTATTTATTGTACTACATATATAATTTTAATAATATTTTAAAAAGTTCATCTAATAATAAAATATTTGATATTTAACATAAAAAAAAATCTCTTAGTTTATAACTCCATTTTATAATTTTCCTTCAGAAAAAAAAAACTGATTCCCGACAGTCATATGCACAACGAATTTTATCTTTAAAACCAAAAATAATGCATGTCTACAGATGTAAATTTACCGGTAATATATATTTGTGGTAATTTTACCGTAAAATTACCGGTAAGATTGGTAAAATTGGTAGTATTGGTAAAATATAAAACTATTTCAAAACATTTAAATATAGTTGCAATTTCATTTAATTCAAAATTATAGTCATCAATTCAATCAATTATAGCAATCAATTACAATCATTTCTAGTTTATAAAAACATAAAACGCAAATCAAATACATATATTATTATCAAGTGTAAAATCTTCACTCGTAGAGTATTATAGACAGGAAGATACATATGCAACAATGGCAAAATCTGTTATGCCCCATCCATACATGAACGAAGTTTAGTTGTTGTTCTTTTTAGCAGGACACTTAGAAAACAGACTGCCCTCTATTTTCACAGTTGCAAAAATGCAACAAATCTTTCAACGATAACTCCTTTCTTCACTGTTATGTAGAATTATGCGTTTTATGTAAATTATGCGAAAATGTTTAGGTATTACACATCGAATAGAAGTAAAAATGCATTTCAATGGCTCAAATGCAAAAATCAAATTGACAGATAACCTAGCCTTTTCAATAAAACTTACTTTATTTAGACCGAACGAAATGCATTCCAATCAAGCTTCTTTCATCGCATGTAGTTAGAAAATAAACTCGGTTCAAAGCATTTCCTGCAATTGAGAATTGTCAACGGCGTTACGTATGTCACTTCTCGCGTACAACACTTGCAACGGCCGACACTGGAATAATTACATTAAATTCGCGTACAACACGTCATATCAAAATCTAATTCATGCATTGTTTCTTTTTCGTTCATGGGAAAACAGAAATCGCAAATTGCTGAAGACATTTGCCTTCAAAAACGCAAGGAATATTCAAATATGAACGTGCTTTTCGCAGCAAAAATTCGCAACCAAGCATTGATAATGCTTCGTTCCGTTGCGATTCTGTTGCTGCTGCATCGTTCAATGTAAAATTGGATCGTGAAAAAAATTACTATACGAGTGACCTTTGAGGGGTGATAAACACAGATTATCAGCAAACTCAATGAAAAAAACAACTCAAACAACTCAATAAAACAGCAAACACAATAAAAACCTTCTTCATGGCATTTGATCCCAAAATGACATAAATTTAGCTTTTGCCTCATAGAAATAGCTGCGTTATTGCTACCAGTTGAAAAAACTACTCATTCCAACCCACCAATCGACCCCAATAGACAAAGTAAGTGTTTGCCTAAAGTACTCGACATTGTGGCAACACGTAGAGATGTTAAAATTACCTACACTTATTGGTGTTCCGTTGCAAATTGATCGATCAGCTGATATATTATCACAACAATGTGCACGCAATTTTCAATTATACGGAGTATCAACAAAAAAGCACAAACTATAATTTTTATTAAAAAAAGATTATTTAAATTTTATTGCAATTTTACCAATTTTACCGAGCCGAAGTAATATTACGTAATATAACCAATTTTACCGGTAATTTTACCATGGGTAATATTACTTTTACATCTGTATGTATGTCCCAAAATTTCAAAAGTATTTAGATATAAAATAAGCTTCAATTTAGTTTAAAACAAAAAAAAAGGTGTAGCGCCATCTTTTCTTATGTTACACCGTTTTTTTCTTATGTTACACCGTTAAAAGTTATTCAAAAAAATTAACAGTGTACATTTTTAAAAACTTTGTTCTAATACCTATTCAACGACATATCGTTTATGAAAATCGATTGAGTAGTTTTTCTACAATCGCTCGTCATAATGCACTCACATCACAAAGTAACAAAAAATTCAGGGGAACCCTGTGAAGACCCCTGGTCGAAAAAAAAATTCTAAGAGAAGCCATATTTTTTATTTATGAAAGACTATCTATAAACAAAAAATAATCAAAATTAAATGGGGTCAAGTAAAACGTTGTTGAATCTTCGTGAAATTGCTCATGTAAATAATAAAATAATATTTCAATAACATATAAATATAAATAAATAATAAATATTATATAAATGATATTTAAAAATTATATAATTAATAAAATAAATAAAATAAATAAAATAAATAAAATAAATAAAATAAATAAAATAAATAAAATAAATAAAATAAATAAAATAAATAAAATAAATAAAATAAATAAAATAAATAAAATAAATAAAATAAATAAAATAAATAAAATAAATAAAATAAATAAAATAAATAAAATAAATAAAATAAATAAAATAAATAAAATAAATAAAATAAATAAAATAAATAAAATAAATAAAATAAATAAAATAAATAAAATAAATAAAATAAATAAAATAAATAAAATAAATAAAATAAATAAAATAAATAAAATAAATAAAATAAATAAAATAAATAAAATAAATAAAATAAATAAAATAAATAAAATAAATAAAATAAATAAAATAAATAAAATAAATAAAATAAATAAAATAAATAAAATAAATAAAATAAATAAAATAAATAAAATAAATAAAATAAATAAAATAAATAAAATAAATAAAATAAATAAAATAAATAAAATAAATAAAATAAATAAAATAAATAAAATAAATAAAATAAATAAAATAAATAAGGTAAATGTACCATATTACGTGTTATTAAGGCTTGTCTCATTTTAGGATGAATTTAAAATTTTTGAGCCAACAGAAATAACATATAAAGTGGCTTATTATAATTATTTAACTGTTATCTTTACTATTTTGTGCATCAAAAATTTTTAAAATTTGGTGTAATGACATTTATTAATATTTCAAATGACCTCTGTATTGTATCTAATTCCGTGCTAAAAAATTGACGATGTAACTAATTTCGTGTTAGTGCGTCCCTTATTCCGTGATATTTAAAGAGATACCAATTTTGTATTTGAAAGAGTTGGATAGAGAAGAATTTAGTTTTTAAAACAAATGTTTTATTTTTTGTAACACTTTTCTACGATAACTTGGTTTATATTATTTATTTTGTCATTCTGAAAACACATAAATGCTAGTTTTATTAGATAAGTTAATAAACTTACCATGCTTTTTAAATACGCATCAATAGTATGTCTATCTAGCCGCAGCATCTACGTCTATTGGACGTTTGGACAGCGAGAACTAGTGTGCTCGATAACTGGAGCGTTGGTACT
>OY856186.1:29648304-29888304 GCA_963693315.1 Diogma glabrata | reverse complement strand
GAAAATTAAATTTTTGAAAAATTAAAACTGGAAAATTTCATCCATAATAAAGAACTTTTCAGTAAGATTTTTTTTATTAAGCCTTATTTAATTCCTTTTAAGCAAAAAAAGTTCAAAAGACCTATACACTTGTTTTTAGTGAATGGAACAAATAATTGAATTAAAAATCAAATCAATCAAAATAGAAATCAAATTAAACTAATAATTAATAATATATTCAAATAACAGTTATCTGTAATTTAAGTGTGTTATGGATAAACAATAAATCAGTAAAATGTACAAAAATGAAGGAAAAAAGGCATTTTTAGTCGCCATTTTTGAAAAATAAAAATTGTTTTATAAATTTATATTTTTATACATATATTTTATTTATATTTTATTTTATTTATATTTTTAATTTATATTTTTATTTATATATTTTTACATGTTGACCCGCAAGGTTGAAATCTTGGGTAAAATTGTTCAAATAATAAAACAGTCTATTAGCCAATCTAACAGTCTATAAGCCAATTTTTAAGAAAAGCAAGAAATTTTATTTATTTATTTATTTATTTATTTTTTTATTTATTTTTTTATTTATTTATGTATTTATTTATTTATTTATTTATTTATTTATTTATTTATTTATTTATTTATTTATTTATTTATTTATTTATTTATTTATTTATTAATTTATTAATTTATTAATTAATTAATTTATTTATTTATTTATATATTTATTTATTTATTTATTTATTTATTTATTTATATATTTATTTATCTATTTATTTATTTATTTATTTATTTATTTATTTATTTATTTATTTATTTATTTATTTATTTATTTATTTATTTATTTATTTATTTATTTATTTATTTATTTATTTATTTATTTATTTATTTATTTATTTATTTATTTATTTATTTATTTATTTATTTATTTCTTTTTTATTTATTTATTTATTTGTTTATTTATCTATATATTTATTTATTTATTTACTTCTTTATTTTTTTATTTATTTAATTATTTATTTACTTATTTATTTATTTATTTATTTGTTTATATTTATTTATTTATTTGTTTATTTATCTATATATTTATTTGTTTATTTATTTACTTATTTATTTATTTATTTATTAGTACATATAGCTTTGCTAACAATACTAATATTAATTTATAAGTACCAGAATATCAAAAATTGAAAAGCAAAAACAAATTATTCAAATCGGTTAATCGTTTCGAGAACTATTTAACTTTAGACTTGCCAGTTGTTTTTTAAGTTTTTAACAAATTCGGAGCCACCCTGTGTCGAAATAAGTGCGAAATTAGTTTTTTACTATACTAACGGTTACGGAAGTTATAAGGAAATCTGATATGGTCGGATTCACATAATTGGCGTCTTGATTCAATTTTCCATCTTTACATAATCCAGAAGAAGTCTCCTTGAACTTATGCATTAGATTACTTTGGGGCGTTTTCGATATTTATAAAAATAAAGTATGCATATAATAATCCTTTTAATAATTATAATAATAAATTATGCAAAATTTTGTCTGAAGTCTTCCTTTCATAACTGTGGCTCTATTATAACCTTCCTATCTATGCTTTTAATGACTTTTGACTTCTTCCGATTTAAGTATATCAAAAACTGAAATTTCACATGCCATCATGGGAAAAATTTTCGTCCATGATACAGGTCCTGAATTGCTGAGAATATCAAGTATTTTGATTTCCTATAGCCTGTATTTTTTATTTCAAATTCATAAATCATACCTTTATTGATTGGTCGGCGAAAACTTGCTGTTTGAGACTGCTGGTCCAAGTTATTGTGAAAAAAAATGGTTATAAAATGCCAGATCTGATAAATCTGGACTATTAATGCTTCAAGTCATCAAACTGACGAACAACCCGTAATTAGGAAAGTTAAAAATTTCTTGACCCCAATTCCGTGTTAGCGAGTTACAGCCCATTATAAAAATAAGTGAAACATTTTTATTTTGGAGTGTGTTGTAATTATCATGAACTTTAAGGTTATGATGACAAAATTTAAAACACACGGCTGAATTAAAACAGAGGGTGATTTAAAGAAACTATTGAGTAGACCAGATTTTCTTCTAATCAATGAAAATTTAACATCTACTAATCCTAATTCTAGCAATTTGGTTATAAAAACATAGTACCGTAATTAGCTCCGACACATTTTTAAAGTGTTCTTTATTTTTAAAAATTAAATTTTTATTTAATAGATAATTACTTTTGATATAAAATACAAAATAAATTTGTTTAACAATTTTCTAATTCCGTGCTAAGAACGGAATTACGGACATTTTAAAAAAATTATGAACGTAATTCCGTTCGTCGAAAACTCGTTGGTTTTAATACATAAAATGTACAAAATCATTATGCTATTAACGTTAATCGATTGATATAATCCTAACTAATCCACAAAATCGAATTTTTTACTCAAAATACATACCGATAAATTTTTATGGTCTTAAGAAAATGTTAATAAAACCTTAACCTTTTCCATAAGAAAATTGTCTCAAACAGCAAATTTTTGTCGAGCAATCAATCAAGGAATGATTTATGAATATAAAACCAAAAATGCGCGCAAGAAAATCAAAATAATTGGTTCTCAGCAATTCAGTGCGTGTATTATGATCTAAAGTTTTTCAAAAAAGCTTAAATTTATCTTATTTTAATGCTTTTTATGAAATAGCACGGCGTAATGTACTAGCCCGTAATATTGTACACTTACCTTAAAATAAATAAAATAAATAAAATAAATAAAATAAATAAAATAAATAAAATAAATAAAATAAATAAAATAAATAAAATAAATAAAATAAATAAAATAAATAAAATAAATAAAATAAATAAAATAAATAAAATAAATAAAATAAATAAAATAAATAAAATAAATAAAATAAATAAAATAAATAAAATAAATAAAATAAATAAAATAAATAAAATAAATAAAATAAATAAAATAAATAAAATAAATAAAATAAATAAAATAAATAAAATAAATAAAATAAATAAAATAAATAAAATAAATAAAATAAATAAAATAAATAAAATAAATAAAATAAATAAAATAAATAAAATAAATAAAATAAATAAAATAAATAAAATAAATAAAATAAATAAAATAAATAAAATAAATAAAATAAATAAAATAAATAAAATAAATAAAATAAATAAAATAAATAAAATAAATAAAATAAATAAAATAAATAAAATAAATAAAATAAATAAAATAAATAAAATAAATAAAATAAATAAAATAAATAAAATAAATAAAATAAATAAAATAAATAAAATAAATAAAATAAATAAAATAAATAAAATAAATAAAATAAATAAAATAAATAAAATAAATAAAATAAATAAAATAAATAAAATAAATAAAATAAATAAAATAAATAAAATAAATAAAATAAATAAAATAAATAAAATAAATAAAATAAATAAAATAAATAAAATAAATAAAGTAAATAAAATAAATATATAAAAACAGTTTTGTGTACAAATAGAATTGGATTTGTCAGATTAGTTTAAATAAAAAATTTAAGTAGAAACAGAATAATCTAAATAATTTATCAAACCAAACTAAATACATTAACGGAAACTACTTTATCAATGCGATTACGGAACAGTTTTGTTTAATTTGATTAAAACTTCTTTTAATAACATATTAAATCATTCTACGTCGCACCTACAATACACCAGCACATAATTTATGATCAAAAATTATCAAACAACTTTTACTCCTCAAATAATACAACTATGTATCAATTTAGGATAACTTTTGTAAATGTGTAATCAATATACATATATTTATTGCAACTAAAAGTTCAAAATTTTCCAAGGACAATACATATTCCTTAAAAGAATAATGACTCAACTTTGTTTTTTTTTATTAAAATTTTTGCAAAAAAAAAATAAAAACTTAAAACAGAAACAAAGAATTTTTGTTTAATATTTCTATGGGATATTTTTATATTTTTATGGGAATTGTTGTTGTAATTGTATGGCGTGAAAGTACCATGAATTCGGTTAGTATAACGCTAATTACATTGAAACCTCTTGGGCTAGAAAGCTGAAAATCTCTGAGGTTATAGATAAAAAGTTTATCTAAAAGCTAGTAGAAGTTTAAACAATATAAACTCTAAAATGAGGCAGGTATGGCTGTTTGCGTTTGTTTTCGTTTCAACAGCCTCAGTGTCTCAACCTCTAGATTTGAACTACTTTTTTTTTAACTTTGTAAAGATTTATATTGTATCTACGTATGCAAAAGTTTTCAAATTTGAGATTGGCCATTTTAAGCAAGGACAACTTGCTTGGCCAACTCAAGCAATGATTGATTTACGCAGTTTCGCTTTATCACGAGTTACAAAAATAAAATTTCGAAAATTAAAAATTAAGGAGTATTTCATTAAAAAAGTACTAATATCGATATTTCGAATTTTGCTTTAAACGTTCTGATTTCAATATTGCATTTTACGCAATAAAATAGTAGCAGTATGAAGAAGTTTATAAAGAAATGCGTCAAAGCAAACAAATGTTGATTTCTAATTATGCTGCGATTTCTAATAACAAATTCTGTTCTCATTCCTGAAGTTCAACTACAGTTGATAACTGTCAAATAACACTGTAAAATATAAATAAATTATTCGGATAGTGATGAAGTAAAAGGTCGAATCAAAAAGCGAATCATCGATTCCGAAACTTCAGAAAAAGTAAATTTTCTGACCTAATTTAAGCAATAATCTTTTTCTGGTGATTAAATCCCATGAAGCGATTTGGACATCTGTATAATCCGCTCCCATTCATCTCGTTAAATAACTTTTTGACCCCAGATTCAAAATCCTATATCTTGGTTATGTCACCATTCCAGTGTTGTCTGGGTCTTTCTTTCCGACAAACACTAGCTGGCTGTTTTTGAAGGGACACTTTTATCATGCTTCCTATTGGAGTCCTTTCAACATCACCAAACCATTCAATTCAGTTAGATTTAATAAATATGATTGCATAGCAGAATCAAAGGAGCTCTGTGATTTCATAATTCATTCGATTCTATACTGATTTTCAGCAAATCTACATAAATCATAAATTATATGACCTTCGTTTCGAATGTTGATAGAAGTCTACAATCGGTAGTCAATGTCCAGTTATCACTTTCAAAGGTTAGTTCAGGGTGAGTTAATGTTTTTTAAAATGTGAGTTTACATGACTGTGCAAGATGTTTTGATCGTAAAAGTTTTGAATGTGTCTAAAAAACTCAGTATGAGTCAGTGACTCGGATTTTGATATCTGCCTGCATGTCATTTGATGATTTTATCACAGACCCGAGATATTTAAAGTTTTCTACTAAAAAGGATAAATTAAAGGAACCCGAGGAATTTAAAAATTTCACTAAGTGGCCATTATTTAAAATTCCAGGAGATATATATGTTTCTGGATATTGTTAAAAGTATTGTTTTGCCGGTGCTGATATATAATCCAAGTCGCTTAGCATTGCTTTCAATCTGAGAGACACTATCTTTGATATCACTTGATATAGGTCCCAATAAAGCAATTGCATCTACATAGTCAAGAATCTGACTATATTTGTGTCTCGATTCGGGTTTTTTCTATTTCGTATTCAAGCGCCAAATAAAATTGTACAGACGCGAGTGTATCACTTTGTGAGTTTATACTGAAACAAGTTTCTCTAGGCCATCCCATCCCGGGCCATAAGAGCGGCGAAAAAGATTGTCGTGGATGATACTATCGTATGCTTGCTTGAAATCAAAGTGAAGCTGGTGACTGCTGATGTTGTACTCCCAACATATTTTTAGATTCATCCTTAAGGTAAAACATTTATTTGTGGTTGAACGGTTGGGACTAAAACCACACTGATAGTCGTGTAAATAATAGATTCAGCAAACGAAAGAGTCGAGCAAGGACAACATTAGTGAGTATTTTATATGCATAGTTTAGCATATAAAAAATAAAATACTTAGTTTGCGTATTCGCATTTTAATAGGGCAGATGTCGATAAAATGTTAATTCACGCGACAATGTATGCAAAAGTCAACCCCTAATGCTCCTTCGTTTTGATGAGCGCAATAGTAGAGAGTGTAATCTTTCGTTGTTTCATGGACTTCCTGGCTCTCTTAGCTCTTGCAATGCCAGTATGCCCAGTGTGTAGCTATCAACTTGGTTTTTGTTTATAATAAATTATAAATTAACATCTCCGAATATCCGAAGATACCATGCTAACTAGGAATGAGGATGGCATATAAACTAAATTTCTCTAAGATATTTATGAACGCTGACTTTAAACCCTTGAAGGTTAAATTGATCAGGGAAAACTCACGAAGGTAAGGCATTCCAGAGATGAGACACTCCGTTGAAAAAGTCACGTTAAAATGCTATAGCTATGTTCCTAATTATTTAAGCCTTAAAAGAATGGCCAGCTAAAATTGCTCTGGTTTATGAGTGCTTAGAGATTTTCTGTTCTTCTAAGGCTTAGCACGTTTCATTAACCCTTTTTAAATCGCTGTTTGGATTCAGGTTTCTAGGTTGTTCTTGTAGTGAATGCTCCCAACATTTTCGTGGATAGTTCTGTTTTGATCTTAGAGAGTCGCTTACTCCTAAAGAGACGCCCACTCCGAGCCGCTATTAACAAGGATTTTGCATTAGTTTTAAGGCACCAATGCATCGTCATGATTTAGAGTCATTGAGTATAAGCAGTATTTACTCTGATCCTCTCAACTACACCAGTGCTATTCTGTCAACTTTGCCCAGATAGCACAGCGTGGAGGTAGGATTTCGAATATCGCTACCCTCGTATTTTCTTTAGCCACTTTAAATATAAAGTAAATTAGTGGAGTGGAACTTATCCACCTTTTTTATATGAATTCTTTGTCTCGTTTTAAGCGGTTTTGTTTAACACGGCTACCCATGGAACGAATCTTCCGCGTAAATCGAGGGATGGGTGATATATATATACACCATAAATAAATTTTTTTTGTTTGTTTTTCTGTCTCCGCTTATCATACATAGTCGTTTGGCACCAATTTCAAAATTCCAAAATGAAGCACATTGCAATAGGTAGATTTTTATATGAAATCTACCTAAAAATAAAATAAATACGGTAGCAATGTTGTGGAATATTTTTTAATGATGACACGCTAATGCTTGCTGAAATGGGGCTTCATGTAACAGCAGAAATAGCTACAAGGCCATCTCTTGCTTGGTTCACTATATTCGTGTATTCTCTTATTTTCGTATCCTTCGATTGAAATAATAGTTTAATATGACTGAAGATGATGGAGGACGAACTTAAATTTTATTTTTCTTCTTATAAATATATATGATTATTTTATTATATTTGAGTTGACTGTCTCAATTATGGGTTTTGACTCGAAGATATGATGGTTGTTGAATGTGTCATTTATTTATAAGAATACGAAAAAAAAAAATTAAATTAAGGTATATTTACAAGCAAAATGTATATATATCTTTTTAAGCTGATTGCATTCGATAAAAAAAAAATTTTCTTCGTCAAACTGTTATGGATTTTGTGTTTGTTTGTTAATAAGTTCTTAATGCTAACAATTTGTGGTAGGAATTTTATTATTTTCCGTTCATAAGTAAAAGTTGTTGTTTTTTTGACGTGCAACCAACATTAATACATTAGAGATTTTTATTTGTGCTGTCATGGCAGATTTTTTTTTCCATTAACAAGAATGAAGGGAATGCATGTGAATAAATTAATTAAATTCTGTGTTGATTTTAGAAAATAAATTAAAACAATTTTTTAATGCAATCGCGTTGACTATTTGAGATGACCACAATTTCTTGAATATACATAAATTTTTTTTCCTATTTACCTTTAAGCTATCTATTATATTATTTCATTTTTTGTATTTTTTTCCTCCGTTTTTGTTTTAAAGTTTTTAGGTGCCTGATGGTGATCACGAAGATCATGTTGATCATAAGAGACGATAATTGTATTTTAATGTTAAAATAAAGTAGTTTTGTTATAAATTACAATAAGTTGTTTGGTATTTAGTATGAGTTTAGGTGATTTGAATGATCAATTTAGAAAAGAGGACGATCTTTTGCGGTTTGATTGCAACGAAAAAAATGGTTTAAATGACGTGCGAGCGAAAATAAGATTGATTGATGATGACAGAAGAAGTGCAAATTTCGGTGGAACATAATAATTTGGTGTGAACATTTTAAACCTTCTGGTATTATTGGTAATGAAATGTGGACATGAACCAAATATTTTTTTGAAATTAAACTCAGGGAGCTAAGGGAGCCTCTTATGTTGAAAATGTTACATGTAATCAGTTCGCGAGCCTAACATAGCGCAACTAACATAATAAACATTTTATGTACACGGATAGGGTTTATATTGCATTCCTAATACAGGTAGTCTGGAATCAGGTGCAAGTGTGAATAAATCATTGTGTAAATTGTTGAAAGTGTTTAGTCTGTTGGTTTCTCCATTCATCGAAGTTTGAAGGACTTAAATTTTGTAGATTTGTGTAATATGCTAATCGAACGATTAAGAGTATGTAACAACTTTCCCTAGGTCACCAACGTATTTTGACATCCGATTGACCGACTAGCTAAAATTGACTTTCATTCCGAAAGTGGTTTGGGTGAAAAAAAATAGTTGCCACTGAGATAACACCTTGTATGTTCACCAGTTGGTACCACTCTCCAACACCACAAATTTTTTCAATGGGGTTAAGATAAGTTCCAGTCTCAATGTTTCTTTTCACCAACCGCCTTTCAAAAATTGGTGCTCGGGAGCTTTCTCCGGGAACGGTATTAGATGTTAGATTATTTCTATTATTCTAGTCAGTAAATGGGTGCTCAATATCTGGTCTGTCGACCAGGTATTGAATTAGTCTTATATTTTTCTTTTTGAAGACTTAATCCTTCGACGGGTTTAAAAAGATCAAATCTGAATTAGGCTCAACATGCCATTGCTAGCGAGAGCTCACGAGTGCAAGATTTCTACTTTTTGTAACAGCCTTGTTACTCTCATTTAACATCTTTCCAAGTGAATCTGGATTTAGGTGATCTCTTAGTTAATATAAATAATCTTGCTCATTAAATAAAATAAAGCAGATAAATAAATAATTTTTTTAGGGCCCTCCACCTTATCAATCATTTCCATAGACGCTAGCTCAATTAAAATTTTACCATTCGAGAAATACTAGAGTAAACAACAGAACAATTTGAGTCGTTACGACACACTTCGGGTTTCGTTCTTTACTGGTGATGGCCATTCACTAAATATACCTAAGTTCATGTACATCGAGAGAAGGAGTTACTCCGCGGGATCGAGGATCTGTCGAACTGTTAGGGGAACTGTGACGGGAACTGTGAGGATCTTAGGTCCATTGTTCCACGATATCTAAAAGTAGTCGCAGATCGTTATTATCTGAATTTGGCTCACGAGCATCTGGTGGTGATCTACCCAGTATTAATAGAGGGGCTCGCTCTTGAAAACATTCACAACCCTTACGAATGATAAAACGATTTTACCTAAGAAAGAAGTTGACGAATTCCTAATAGACTGTATTTTGAACCGTCGATTAACTCGTTTATTCACCGATGGGGAAATTGTGGAGACATCTAAAGAAGGGTTAACTGTGGAATTGGAAAGTGTTAGACTGGTAGCTAGTAAACGGCAACGACTATAGGAATGAAGGAAATTTCAAAGAATGTGAACTTCAGCAATTGGATGACGTTGCATCTGACTCTGTATGTTATCAGAGGTATCTGGATGCCTACGATAGTGGATCAACGCCAATTATGCGAAGGCTAATAATACCATAAAAACCAAACTTTACTGAAACCCCACCAAATATAGATCTTGTCATTTGTAATAGATGCAAGGACATTGGACATCAAATCCCCTCGAAATCAAATCAAATTTTACTGTTATCGATGTAGCATTCCTAAAATGTATAAATTGTAATCCTTCGTTAAATTTAAACTCCAGGTCGGAGCTGCACAACTGTGTCAGACACATTTAATCCCGAGAATTCCCATGAAAGGCGCAACCACTCACGTCGAACTCAATTTTCTTCAAAAGGAGGAGAAATGGACACTGTTTCTCCCAATCCATGCGGATATTTGTTGTGGATCAGTCGATGTTAACTATGAACCGTCCGATTTTTTGGTTCAATTTTTGGATCAAACTAAAAGAACTTCATATTGGTGGATCCAACGTTTCCGTCGTTATCTGAGATTGCGCAAAGCTCTTACTAAGGAATGTTTTTTTTCCATCATTTCATGGGCTTCAAAGATCCTAGGTTGCATTCTTCCTTTAAATTATTAAAAAAACATCCTCGTACTTCCTGTTTAGAATCGTTAAACAAATCACAATAATTTTAAGTTCACATATAGATGTCTCTAAAATTAGTAAAAGGAAAGTAATTAATTAATAGATTTTAGTTTTTTTTGTTTTAAGAGATTGGTATTATATAAAAGCACATTTTCATTCTTTATCGAGCTATCAAAGTGAAAGCAATTTCCAATAAAAAAAAAGGGTTTAAAATAAAAGTGAAATAAAATTGTTTTATTAGAAATTCTACAGTGAAGGTGATCTAGATAGCGATTAACAAAGCGGAACAAAATTGAACGGGTGAATACGGAATCAACACAATTGGAACTTGAGATTTTGCAGCTTACATTGGTCCTTCGAGACGGGATTCACCAGTGAACAGATCCAGTGATCAACAAACACGTGAGTACACACTTTCTATACCATTATTAAAAAATAATGAAATAAATTGTGCTATAAAGTTTAAGAAATAGCACCTTGTATATACAGATAAAATTATAAAATTGAAATATTGTGAATACTATTTGTATATTATCGTCTGGCATTCCACTAACGCTTAATCCGAAAAATGTCAGAAAATAGAGCGATAAAACGTTTTTTGAGAAATTTAGAACAAATAAAGGTTACAGTAGCGGGCTTCAGCACTGCAACAGCATCTAGTGAAGTGAAAGCAACTCTCGCTTTGCTCCACGATGAATGGAAAGAATTTCAAAATTTAGAACGAACGCTTAAAGGGAAATTTGATGAAGCCAATTCGGAGTTGGTGGATAAAATAGAATCTTATCATAGTGATCTAAAAACAAAGCTGTTTAGGTGGGATAAGCAAGTGGAAGATCAGCATGAAGTTGGTGAAAACAATTATACCATAGGAGACCTCATGCTGAATCAAAGCCAGTTTCTAAGTGAGATCTCAAGTCTGACAAAGAAAGAAAGTGAAGTACGTTTACCACGTGCCAACATACCTGCATACAGCGGTGATTACGCAGAATTTCCTTCCTTTCGTGATCTTTTTGAAGCCTCAATACATGACAACACAAATGTTTCAAAGGTACACAAGCTACAGTACTTAAAAGGTTTGCTGAAAGGTGAAGCATATTCACTAATCAAACACTTAGCCACTACTGATGCCAATTATGATGAGGCTTGGGAAAAAATCAAAGCCAGATACGACAAGCCGAAGCAAGTTATACACAACTTATTGAAGCAATTTATCGAACAACCAAATGTGAAACCGAGTTGTCCAAAATCAATACGACATCTATCTGATGTTTCAGACGAGGTGCTACGTGGGCTAAAGGTGCTTGATAGACGAGCAGAGATCCCTGGTTAATATACCTCCTAGTCAAAAAGCTAGACCAGGAATCAAGAGAAGCATGGGCACATGCAACTGCAGACGCAGAATATCCAACCATGGAACAGTTTATCACTTTTCTCAACAAAAGGAGTGACGCATTAGAGACGTTAAGTTCAATCCAAAGCAACAAAGCGAACAATTCCAAACGATTGAGCTTCTTCTCCTCACAGTTACCAAACATTGTATGTCCCATATGTAACGAGAACCATTATCTAGGCAGGTGTGATAAATATCTAGCGATGACCATTCCAGATCGAAAGACAGCAGTAGCAGAAAAAAAGCTGTGTTTCAATTGCTTGTCATCTTCACATCATTCTACCACATGTCGATCAAGATACAGTTGTAGAATTTGTAGACGCAGACATCATATAACATTGCATCCAGAGCTAGCTCCAAACAAAAATGAAAAACCGAGAGAAGAAGACGATTTAAAATCTCAGTCTACATCAACTACTTGTATTGCCGCTTTCCAATCTAATGAACATCCACCAAAAATGTCGCAAGCGATTTTGCCTACGGCAATTGTACACATTAGTGACATATTTCAAAATCAACAAAGGTGCAGGGTTCTGTTGGATTCGGGGTCACAAACTTCTTTCATCTCGGAAATATGCGTGCGAAGATTGCAATTATCACGACAACGTGCAAATGTAAGCGTCACTGGACTTACTTCAGCGTCTGTAACTTCCAAGGGAAAGGTGACTTTAACTATGCAATCATTATACGATGCCACAATACAAGTCCAGGTAACAGCCTTAATCATTAATAGTCTGCCTAATTTACCAACTTGCAACATCCAACCATATGAAGGAAGCGGTATTCAATATGAACAACTAGCCGATCCTGATTACAATGTATCTGCCCCTATAGACATACTATTGGGAGCAGACAAGGTCTTCGAGATCTTGGATGGTGCTCAAAAACAATTCAACACGACCATCCTCCACAAGACGCTATTCGGTTGGATCATATCCGGACAGTTATCGGTGCAAAGGGAAACAAAGTCATTCACCAGTACTCAACTTAATATAAAACCAACCATGGATATAGATGATACCTTACGTAAATTCTGGGAAATAGAAGAGCCACCTCACCCCAACGATACCTCTCCAGAAGATATAGCATGTGAAGAGTATTATGAAACTTCGCACAAGAGACAGGAAGATGGCCGTTATGTCGTTAGACTTCCGTTCAAAGAATCCTCTCTGAAACTGGGCAATTCTTTGATTGTCGCGACTCAACGACTCTTTGCTATGGAACGCAAATTATCAAAAGATGCTGAATTAAAGGAACTTTACATTCATCAAATAAGAGAATATTTAGAAATGGGACACATCACAGAAGTGCCTTCAACTCAACTCAGCTTACCAGATGAATCTAAGTTCTATTTGCCGCATCATCCAGTGATTAAATTAGACACGACAACAACAAAGGTGAGAATCGTGTTTGATGGTTCCAGTAAGTCCAGCACTGGTGTGTCCTTAAATGAAAAATTGAAAGTAGGACCAACTATTCAACCCACGTTATGGGCAATTTTAATACGTTTTCGGGGTCATAGAATAGCAATAGCAGCTGATATAGAAAAAATGTATCGGCAAGTTGTAGTTAACAATGAAGACAGCGAATATCAGCGTATACTTTGGCGAGAGGAGACTAATCAACAAATCCGCCATTATAAATTAAATAGGGTTACGTTTGGTCTGGCCTGCTCATCATACTTGGCGATACGATCTCTACAACAACTGGCCCGTGATGAAGCTGATGACACAATTAAACAACAGATACATAACGACTTTTACGTAGACGACCTTCTGTCAGGATCCAGAGACATTCAAAGCTCAATAGCTCTCAAAGAGGAATTAACAAGGGTATTGCAGCTAGGAGGGTTTATCTTGAGAAAATGGAAGTCAAATGTTTCCACTTTATGTGAAGAAAACAATAGTGATACATCCACAGAACTCTGTTGTGATACAGCATCAGCGGTGAAAATTCTAGGCCTTCAGTGGCACCTTGTCGATGACATGTTAACCTTCAGAGTACAACAGGAACACGATGGTCCTATTACAAAGCGCAAAATAATATCTGAGTCTTCACGGGTTTTTGACCCACTTGGCTTCCTGTCTCCATCGATTCTTTTACTAAAGATATTATTTCAGAAATTGTGGTTTTTAAAAATCGATTGGGATGACCCACTTCCAGAATATTTTGAAATTGAATACAAAAGGATCAGAGGTCAATTTAAATATTTTGAAGAGATAAAAATACCACGGTTCACCAATCATTATCAAAACATTGAATTTCACGGCTTTGCAGATGCGAGTGAAGTAGCATATAGTGCAGTGGTATATAGCAAGGTAGTAGATGAAACAGGAAACACAATTATAAATTTTTTAACCTCCAAAACCAAAGTCGCACCAGTAAAAAGGATATCGTTACCACGATTGGAGCTGTGTGCTGCTCATCTTTTATCCAAATTAATGTCTACAGTAAAGCAAACTATAGAGCCTACAGCAAGATGTTATGCTTGGACCGATTCTTCCATCGTCTTGGCTTGGTTGTCGTCCTACCCTGCCAAATGGAAGACATACGTCGCCAATAGAACAAGTCAAATACTCGATAAGTTACCTCGGCAACATTGGGGACATGTGAAGTCTGCAGATAACCCAGCTGACCCTGGATCAAGAGGTGTCTACCCAAAATTACTCGCCAATCTATCTCAATGGTGGCAAGGACCAGATTGGTTGATACTACCAGAATCGTCATGGCCAGCAACTGATCTACTTCAAATAAATTGTCAAGCGGAAGTGGAATCAGAAGCCAACAAAAGCAAGGCAAGAACATACGCATTCCAATCCACTGTTGTAACAACTTGGTTAGATGACCTTTTTCAAAAAAAAATCAAAACTCAAAAGTATTTATCGAATTATAGCATATGTCTATCGATACACGACTAATTTATTGACAAAAGATCCAACGCAACGCAACCATGGTCAACTAAACGAAAATGAGATTGAATATGCAAGCGTCTTATGTATTAAATGGGTTCAAAAGGAAGAATTCAAAGATGATATAAAAAACCTGAAGAGAGTTCACGAAGTACACAATAGTTCCAAATTATCATCGTTGGCACCATTCTTAGATTCTTCAAGTATACTCAGAGTTGGTGGTCGTCTTTTTAATGCTGATTGTGAATATAATAGCAAACATCCAGTTATATTGCCGTCCAATCACATATTTACCGAGCGGCTCATTTGGGAAACTCACATTAGCAATCTGCATGCAGGACCAACTTTAACCAACCACCTGTTAAAGCAAAAATATTGGATAATTGGCGGTCGTGCCAAAACTAGAATGATACTCAAGAAATGCGTGATTTGTGCAAAACACGCACGTAAAACTAGTGCCCAATTGATGGGAAATTTACCTACAGAAAGGGTGACGCCTACTATACCATTCCATAATTGCGGTATTGATTTCGCTGGGCCACTTTACTTTGCATCCAAAAAGGGAAGAGGAGGCACGAACCCAGTCAAGGGTTACTTATGTATTTTTATTTGCCTAGCAGTAAAGGCTGTCCATATTGAAGCAGTGAGCGATATGACCAGTGAAGCATTCTTAGCAGCCTTAAAGCGTTTCACCGCCAGACGAGGTGTGCCGAAAAAGATCTATACTGATAATGGGTCTAACTTTATTGGAGCGAAAAGAATACTGAGTGAAGCATGCGAGTTAATTAAGAACATAAATAATAACTATTTAATTTCAGAATTTTTGAGCAGTAACGGAATAGCCTGGCGATTTATTCCACCGGCTTCACCACATTTTGGTGGAATATGGGAGGCCGCGGTTAAGTCTGTAAAAACTCACTTATTAAAATCAACACACAACATAAATCTGACATTTGATGAGATGACCACATTGCTATGTCAGATTGAAAATATCCTGAATTCTCGCCCGCTTTATACATCATCCACAGATGACGTCTACGAAGTGCTAACACCAGCTCACTTCCTGATTGGCACCTCCACGGGATCAGTTCCGGAAATGCCTATAACAGCACCAGATTCTACACTATCAAGATGGCAAAGAATTCAATTCAGAATCCAGACATTTTGGAAAAAATATCAAAGGGACTATCTCAACAATCTTCAACAGAGGAACAAATGGCACAAACACAAAGAAGATATTGCAATCGATGACATAGTCCTACTAAAAGAAGAAAACGTACCAGTTTGTAAATGGCCGCTTGGACGAGTGATACACACACATCCAGGAGATGATGGGGTTGTGAGAGTAGTTACCATTAAAACCATGAACTCAACTTTTCAACGTCCAGTAAATAAACTGTGTAAGCTGCCGACTAGTTAACAATTTAAATTGCTAACGGTGGGGAGTATGTTTAGAATCGTTAAACAAATCACAATAATTTTAAGTTCACATATAGATGTCTCTAAAATTAGTAAAAGGAAAGTAATTAATTAATAGATTTTAGTTTTTTTTGTTTTAAGAGATTGGTATTATATAAAAGCACATTTTCATTCTTTATCGAGCTATCAAAGTGAAAGCAATTTCCAATAAAAAAAAAGGGTTTAAAATAAAAGTGAAATAAAATTGTTTTATTAGAAATTCTACAGTGAAGGTGATCTAGATAGCGATTAACAAAGCGGAACAAAATTGAACGGGTGAATACGGAATCAACACAATTGGAACTTGAGATTTGCAGCTTCAGCAAAACTACAAAGCGAATCTAAGGCAGCGAGCAAGTTCCAGAGCTCTAACACTTCCAGATAGTGGAGCCTCCATTAGTTTGTTGGTGAGAAATTCCCTTGAGTGTTTAAAACTCGTCAGCATTTCAGATCAAAATTTACATATAATACATTCGCACAGTAGGCGGTACCTGCAACAAAATTTTGGGATATGTTGATGTACCTATCACTTTTAATACCATTTTGTTTGTATTTCACAAGAATAGCTTTGCCTGGCGACTGATTTTTGGAAGGCTTTTGGTATCATTCCGTCCTTTGTTGGTAAACTGGCACGAGTTGAGTCAGATGATTCTTTTCGTTCCTTCACAGAAGAAGCCTTCGGTACCTGCAAACAATCGAGGTCCTCGAATAAGATATTGTGACCTCCAAAACAATCTCAGTTCGTAACTGAATATCCATGGCAAAGAGTCTATATATACTTTTTAGGACCAATACTCGCCATACTATGTGTTGTTTGTACAACATCCGATCTCAGATGGGAAAACTTATAAAACGTTCAGATCCCTCCACAGTCTCGGTTCATCGAAGAGTTTGATCATTGAGACCATCTAGCCATACTCAGATTTCTCATATTAAAAAATCGGCTTTCACCTTTGAGAAAACACAGCAACGATACAATATGTGGCCACGTATGAAAACTTTTACTTTGCGACTAGTCTTGGTACGAAAACATTAGCTGAGCGATATATTTCAAAAATGTTCGGCCAAATCAGCAGCAAAATTCTTGTCAGTCATGGAGTTAGTAACGTGCTATAGAAGGCCTAGAATTGGTAATGTGCTATACAACTGTAAACATTTTTCATATTACGTAAATTTTCTTGTTGGTTTCCCACAGCATAGTCGACTCAGGTCGGGTATCGGTCGGTTATTGATGGTATTCATGTAACATGGGTTGTAGCCTTTCCATGATAACTTCGTAAGAGGTTTACCGTGGGTCAAGCCTCCATTGAGATGCTAATGATCCTGAATCCAGTTATTCTTTGTGTGGCTAAAGATGTAGCCAATTTTTTCAAAACAGTAACGACCACCCCCTTCGATTCTTGCTATAAATTAAGAATCAAATCGGTATAAAAAAAACATCTTCATAAGAACAACTAATGTCCTGTTTTCCTTTTTTAATTTTCCTTGACCTATCTCAATTAAAAAAAATAATGTTAAAAAGTATCGGATCAATGTCCAACAGAAGTAGTTTTCCAGTTTATTCAGAATGTATCAAATGTGAGATTGTTGTCTTTAATTTTCACGTTGGTATGTGTAATGAATTTTGGTGATATGAATAGGAATAGTGTTATGAGAAATGTGTTTTGTTACAGAGAAAACAAATAACTATGATTTTTGTTTTTCCTTTTCCTCATTTAACTGGAATTGTATATTGAAATCATGTGATGGGAATGCTGAACGATAATTGGACGTAAACGTGACCAATGTATATAAAAAAGAAACAAAGATTGAAAATTTTCGTTAATACAAGATCGATAAATAAATCTAACAGATCAGTCTTAATATGCCACAAGCGTTTTAATATACTAATGGACTAATGGACACACAATAGTTCATAAACTAAAAAAAAACACTTCTTTAGGTTGATCTCAATCCAATCCATATAACAAACAACTTAATCTTAATTATTCATTTGCTTGTTAACCCACAAACACACACACATGTAAAAAATTTCAACATCATTAAAATTCTAATCACATATCATTCGTTTATTAAATTAAAATCACGCTAATCTGTTCTTGTAATTTTCTAACCCCAAAATGAAAAAAAAACACAGAAACATATAATTTTTCTTTTATTACACAAAATAAATTTTTCCTCCCAGACAAATTTTCCACAAAAGCATTAGAATTTTTAAATATACGTTAAATTGTTTTGTTTTTAAATTTTCCGTCTAGTTTAGTGGGTGGTTTGGTTTGCTTATAAAATGGAATAGAATATTTTCATAATCAACATATATTAAGAGCATAACTTTTTTTTTATGAAAAGTGAAAAATGCGTAGTGAAAAAAAAATATTTGTAACTTTAAACATTGGCTAATAACCACAAAAGAATTGCGTTTTTTTTGGTGGCGAAAACGCGAAACATAATAAATTCAACGTGTTGATGAGAAAAGCAAATGTTATTTATTTTTTTCTGCTAAATTTGTTAATTTTGTTGTTGTTGCCTTTTTATATCTATATGTTTATCTATTCATTTGGCTTAGTTAGTTTCCTGTTCTGGATAAATAATTTATTTTTGTTCTTGGGGTTCAATTATGAGAATGATATATGAGGATTAAATAAGGGATTTTTATTTGGATAATTTTTCTTTTTTTTATTTTTGTAATAAAATTTATGTCATGTTTGGGATTTTTACTAAATTGTCATTTTTTTCATCTAATTATACTGTGATGAGTTAATGAGATTGGGATGGTATTTTCGTGATATTGTGGGCTATCTATGTATATTTATTTAATAAAAGATGTGATTGAATGATTAACTTGCTACAACATTGACCCTCCGATGTAAATTAAAATAGATTCTTGTTAAAGAGGGCAAACAGTTTTCTCACCAACTTGTGTCATTTGTTATTTTAATATCAAAAAGCAAAATTTATGGATTTACTCTTGAGATAACTTTTTGAAGACATGATGTTTGTCGGAAAGAAAAACTTTCATTGCTTTGTAGATTAATCCAAAGTCTTAAAAACAAACTAACATGTCACACTCTTTACATAAATTATGCTTTTTACGCATAAAAGAAGTTTGACAAATAAAGGTTTCCATATCGGACCAAATTTTAGATACAAGCTACGTATGATTGTTTATGTTTAACGATACTCGATTAACAGTGCGTTATGTAATAATTAACCAAATAATCATTGATCAAAGGTCTGAAGGATCGTAGAAGCGAGTGAAATACAAAATAAATTATTTTAAAATAATATATCTTAAAATATCTGACCGACAGAACAAAACTTAAATCTATCAGGTGAAATGATGGTTGAAGGGGGGTCTATCATTGTTCGAAGGTCTGCAGGGTCGCAGAAGCGAGCGAAAAATAAAATAAAGAAAATAATATATCTTCAAATACTTGGCCTACAGAAAAAAAAATTTATCATATGCAGTTATGGTTGAGGGACGGGGACGGGGGCCGGTGGTTTCTATCATTAATCGAGGGTCTGCAGGGTCGCAGAAGCGAGTGGAAAACAGAATAAATTATTTTAAAATTATTTATAATAACATATTTGAACGGCCGATCAAAACAAAAATCTATCAGATGAAGTGATAGTTGTGGGAGAGGCAGAGAAGGGGATATCAATGACCAAAGGTCTGCAAGGTCGCAGAAACGAGTTAAACAAAATAAAAGCCATTTATAAAATATCACCAAAGAAGAAAAATATTTCGATTTTTTGTATGAAACATTTTTTTTTTCAAATGATCATATCTTTTTTTTAAGTGTTTCCTTAAGTGGTAGATTGCGGTTAATTTATATTTCCTCTTCTAGGCCTAGGTCTGGCTTAGCAAATGTATCAGCTTCTGAAAATTTATATATGTAGTCTTCTAAAATCGACAACTAACCTATACTGTTTGTCTCTTTTTTTGTTCTTCTCTTAGGTGCAAGAATAACAGCGGAGTTCCATCTTGAAGTACTCGTTTCTATGAAATATTTCTCATCTCGATGCGTTTTTTGACAATATTCCTTTGGCTTTGAATAAAAATTTGTTGATGATGTGCCACAGCATTTGTGGACGGTGTTACATCCCCTTCTATATGGAAAATATATTTATGTTGTTCTTTAACATTATAAATAACTTGTTTTTCTTCGTCATTTCAGGTGTTTGTTGGTAAATTATGTTATTAATTTATAGTAATTTATTTATTTTTAATTCGAAAATTATAGTTTTGGTACTGTTTATTTTTTGCACTATACATTATTAAAATAAATTTGCTTTTTACCTCTCATTTTATATTTTTTTACGATAAATAACAGATTTGCGTTTATCCACACCTCGTCTTCAAAGGTTTGTATGTGTTGTTGTGACAATATATTGTTATGTACACAGCACATTTCATTAAAAAAAAAAGTCTATAATATGCATGTTCATAAGTTATGAATGTCGACCAAAAACCAGAGCTACCGAAAACATGATTTAAAAACGTCTTCATAGGTTGATTACTTCAGAAACACTGTTAGGCAATTTTCCACCGAAATCTCGTCCTGCCAATTTATTTTGGAGTTCAAAATCAGAACTGGACACACTACTAAAATTTTGCAATTTTAAATAAGGTCTTTTTCCACATTAATGTTTTCTAGAGTGCATTCAGAAAAAATTTTGCTAAAATTTAATAATACCAGGTATCACGGCAAAAAACTGAGGTTTTAAAACAAATCTTTCTCGGACATCTGGTCTCCAAAGTTTGATGATCTGATTATCTGATGATCTCATTTGATGAATTTGATGAATTGATAATCTGATGCTCTGATAATCTTGTCATCCAATGATGAAAATATTGATGTGGTTGTGCAAGTTTTGCGTTTTCTGACCTTTTAATTTACAAATGGAATTTCTGATTTTTGTGGAAGTTTATATAACAAAACTTCATTGCCATCTATGTTAGCTGAGAATTTTGTGAAGCTATACAAAGTAATGACTCTTTTTAATAGCGAGATTATTGTTAAACTTAAAAAGAATTAAGTTTAATGGAAAATAATGGACATGGGCTTCAACATCTTTTATTGTACACAACTAGACTTGCTTGAAATCCAGTTTATGGCAGTATATGATGTAATATTTAGCTGTGTGCTGTCTAACAGGTGAACGTAACGAATATTAAAAGATTTTTTTCTTGCCTCTTGCCTTTTTTAAGAAAGATATACACTTGAAAAGGCGATACCAATTCGGTTAACCGTAGAATTAGGTGACAGTAACTCATATATGTATTGCTGGTAATAGTTATTCAACACAGTTAATAATAATTTATTTAGTCAACGTTCCTCTACTGAAAATTAACTGCACAATTTCGATAGACAAGTAATAAGTTTGTCAAAGTATTTATGCAAATACAAAATCAAAATCTTTTGTTAGTAATAGAATTTCTGTACCGAGTTTTGCAAACAAACTTGCATTCGAATGAACAGAAACACACTGCCATTGCGATATGGTGATTGGCTCGTTTTATATTTAATTTTTCTTTTAAATTTCGAAATCATATTGTATGACAGGGATAGTAAAGTGAAATCAATCTCAACACTATTAAACCATTTTATAAGCCCAAATACAGCTGGTTTAGGGTAGAATATGAAATTCAAGCACAGTTTTCCCCACGACAATACATCATCACCAATAAATCTGACTTGTAACGGCGGACTATTGCAATTTTGTTCTAAAAATAATAGTATTCAAACTCAATAATAATTTTATTAATTTTCTTAGATTTTGGTAAACGTAGGTACATTTTTCTAAACTACTGTTGATGGTTTAGTTACGTCATCAATTTCAATTTAATAAACATGTGTATTATTGCTGGAAGGGGAGACAGAAAATCCAAAATGAGATGATATAAAAAGATTAAATTGTTTAAATCTTAAGATTAGTATAATTTTGGAAATTGAAAAAAAACAATATGTGGTTATAAAAAAATAAATTTATTTAAATATATGGTAAAATTTAATTGAATTTATTTTTTTTATAACAATTGTTTAAGTTTTTTTTAAATTAGTATAATTTTGTAAGTCAAATGATTAAAATCAAAAGTTAGTGTAATTTTGTAAATTAAGATAAAATTGTGATGTGGTTGAAAACAAAAGTTATAATAGACGAGGGATTAGCGTATTGAACTTTCGAAAACCTGTATAGTTAAACGAATTTGAATGCGGTTTTCAATTCAGAAAGTCAATTATAAAATTTGTTTGGTGTTTTGCAAACCCAGACGAGCTTTATTGCATTTCTGCAGCTAAAAAATGTATTTTTGTGAGTGCATTTTTCAGAATAATCAAAAAAAGCCCAAATTTATTACTCAGGGGTTTTTGGGCTCGCTGATCACGAATATGATGTCTAAAAAGTCATACCGTAGACCTGGAGGTCAGGGCGCCCTTACTATACAGTTTCTGTTTGACTTTTGTCAAAATTTTCTATACAAAAGATCCAATATTTGTTATTGGGGGGTTTTCGGGATCGCTGATCATCATTATGATATTTAAAAATGTACCTAACGTACCTGGGGATCATAGCGACCCGATTAGGAAGATCATTTCCTGGGGTTTTCTTTAAATTTCTTATCAAAAGCATTAAAAATCTTTACTCGGGGGTTTTCGAGGTCGCTGATCACGAATATGATGTTTAAAAATTCAGCTAACGCCCTTGGGGATATCAACAACCTGATAATGTTTTTTTTTTTTTTTTTTTTTTTTTAATAAAATGTGTTGTGTAATAGGGTTTAGAATATGTGTCACAACAACACATAAATACCTTTTAAGACCTAGGTCTAGACCTGGGTCCCACAACAACTGGCGTTCTGAGGTGTAGATTAACGCTTTTTTTAAACATCTGTGGGTTGAAGCCACCTGAGACTAAGTGTTCCGGCAAACTATTCCATTTGTACGCAGTTCGGACAAAGAAGTCTCTCTGCGATCTGCCAGTATGACAGCGCGGGATCTTTACCGTTTCACTGGTTGCGGCAGCCGATTGCCGAGTGGAACGGGGGTAAAAATAAGTTTGAGGCATGATGCCGCTGATTTCATCTGAGCACTGCTGATGACGATATTTGTAAAAAACAACGAGGTCAGCAACAGTGCGACGATGTTGTAGGGAATCAAGTTTTGATGTCAAAGTTCGATCACCTACAATTCGTATAGCTCGCTTTTGAACAGAGTCCAAGAGGGCCAAGATGGAAACAGAGGCAGCACCCCAAACTTGACAGCAGTACTCCATACAGGGACGAATATAGGACTTATAAACATGGAGCAATTGGTATGGAGTGAAAAATTTTTTGGATCTATTTAGGAGGCCGAGTTTTTTAGACGCGCTTTTTGCCATCGCCATTACATGATCGTTCCAGAGTAGGTCATTTGAAACTGTGACACCCAATAAACGAATGTTTTTACATTCACCTATTGGTTCATCACACATACTAAATAAAATATCTTTGGGGAACTCGGTCTTTAATCTGGAAACAATCAACAGCTGTGTTTTGGTGGAGTTGAAATTGACAAGGTTTTGGTCACCCCAGTCGGCGACTTTATTCAGGTCTTTGTTCACGTTTATGGCAGCGTCTCTCCGGGCAGGATTAATTCGTTCGTGCATTTTACCTTTTGAAGGAAGGGGCTCGAACGACTTGTGCAGAGTACTATCATCTGCAAAACTATTTATTGGGTTGCTGGTGATTTTCAACAATTCGTTTATATAAATCAAAAATAGGGTTGGGGACAATACTGAGCCTTGGGGTACACCAGCGTTAATTAGTTTAGACTCAGAAGAATATCCGTCTAAGGTTACCGAAATGTATCGGTCGGATAGAAAATTTTGAATCAGCTTCACAACATTGGGATGAAAACCGTACGCAACGAGCTTGTTGATTAAGTTGGCATGCCAGACTCGATCGAATGCCTTGGAGATGTCTAAAGCGATAACGTATGTTTCACCACCTTTATCAAGTATGCTGTTCCAACAATGCGCTACATAGTTTAATAGATCGGTAGTTGATCTTTTGTTTCGAAAACCGTATTGGCTGTCGGATATTAAATGATTTTCTTCCAGAAATTTTGAAATATGTGTATTAATATAATGCTCATAGACTTTGGATAGGACCGATAGTAAAGCTATTGGCCTATAATTTGAGATATCGGATCTTGGTCCCTTTTTGGGGACGGGCTGGACATTTGCCAACTTCCAGCACGAGGGAAATATACCAGATTTGTAGGATTGGTAGAATATTTTAGTTAAAGTTGGTGCAAGTTCTTTGGAAAAGGTTTTTAAAATAATGGGTGGAATATTGTCCATTCCTGATGCTTTGTTGATGTTTAACCCCTTTAAAAGTTTAGCGACTATTTTGGGTTTGAAGTGAAGTTCATTCATATTAACTCCTGAAGACTGGATTTGGGGTATTTCTTTAGGAGTTTCCAAAACAGTGGAGTTCAGAGCAAAGCGTTCAGCGAACAAGTTAGCTTTTCTTGCGGGATCATTAACGATTAAATCACCATCAATAATAGGGGGAATAGAAAATTTTGTACCAGAATTTAAAGAATTAATGGCACTGTAGAAACTCTTGTCAGAAACAGACATAGACGTAAGTTTTGAGGCTTTCGCTCTGTCAATTTCGGACTTTTCGTTTGAGATAATCTGATTAGATATTTTGTTGGCCTTTAGATATTGGGATCGATTAGTGGGAGTTTTGTTATGAATCCAAATATTAAATGATCTACGTTTGTTTCTAAGTGCCGTTTTGGCAGCTTTCGAATACAAGTATTTTTGTTTGGGTTTTACTATGGAGAAAGGGACAAATTTATTGATAGCAAATTGGATGGTTTCTGTAAAGTTTTGAGCAGAAACATTTACATTGTCAGTGTAAAAACAATGACGGTCGAAAGGGAAACCATGGAAAAAATTTTGAAGACCACTCTTATCCATTTTTGAGTAGTGAAATATTTTACGGGGTTTGGGAGCTGTAGTTTTAAGTAAATCAGTTTTGATAACTGATGAGATTAAATAATGATCAGAATTTCCTATACTACCTTTCGCAACATCGACACTCGTAATATCTGGCATTGTGGTAAGATAGAGATCTAGTAGAAAACTATTATCACCGCCATTACGGGGAGTGAAAGTCGGGCTTTTAACAATTTGGAATAGGCCCTGAGACGCGGCAAAAATTTCTGCCAGTTTTCCACTATTGTCAACATCGTCGGTCGATTTGGAGAATTCCAACCATGATTTGTTGTGGACGTTGAAGTCACCGGTAACGATAACTTCACAATTAGGGGACTTTGCTCTAATCTCGTCCATAATTTTTGTCAGTATATTAAAAAAGTTTGGGTTACGTTTGTTGGGGGACCGGTATAAAGCTATTGTAAAAAAAGTCATTTCTGGAAGACAAATCTTTAAAACCATTGTATTGAAGCCGTCACCGTGCAGTTCAAAATTTGGAAAGCGCGTGTACGCAACACTCTCATGAATGAATGCGCATACGCCCTGATGGAGTTTGAAAGCTGATTCGAGCCTATATTTGGAATTAAGCGATTCTATAAAGAGAAAATTTTCAGAAACTTGTGTTTCTGTAAGGAATAGAATGTTCGGTTTGTCGTGCTCAAGATGATGTTGCACGTGGTCATGGTTAGCGTTCAATCCGCAGATGTTTTGAACATGTATTTTAAAATTTTTTATTGATTCATATATGTTTTGTCCCTGCAAATTCCGTGGACATGCCGCTTTATGGGCGGGTGGATTGCGCAAATTTGCTTTACCACTTGCAGACTTATTTTTTTTCGGTTGTACTGCCATATATATATATCAAAATGTTTATTTTATTTTTTTGTGTTTTATTTTAAAATGCATAACTAAGTAAAAAATCCTATCATACTACAAAATATGACATATGCCAATATTTCATGATAAGATGAAGAAATAATAACAAAATAATAAGTGAAAAACAAATTGTGAGAAATTTGCAGAAAACAAAACAAAACTAAATGCCAATAATCCAGCTGATGCAGCGAACCCCAGACGCACCGCCCACCACCTTAATCGAGGCACAAAGCCCACACATAACTACGTGTTGGTTCGATTCCTCGGAAGAGCTAATAAGCGGTACCGCTACGGAACGCTGCCCAGCTAAGACTGGAAGTGCTGCCGTTGACTAATTAAAGTTCGTCCGCCAGCACCCTAAGATATCATCTTGGCTAATGACATCTCCTGTCATTGCCAGTGGTATGTGATATCTCACGCTAACTCATATGTCAATGGCAGGGACTGGAGTACGCAGGGTAGTCAGACCCGTAGATCAACATTGATCATAATCGATCAAAATCGATCCCTCCTGCGGTCATCGCGGTCAATGTAGATCATCTACTGGAGTTTTCTTTAAATATTAATCATTACTCGAGGGTTTTTGGGGTCGCTGATGATGATTATTATATTACAAAAATTATCTGACATACCTGGGGATCAGGATGACTTGATTACTAAAACCATCTCCTGGAGCTTGGGTAAAATATAATACAGCATACACCCAGATAAAACAAAAGACGTCATTCAGGACGGACATCATTTTTTTAGGATGTCATTTTTTAGGACCTCATTTTCCCAAAACAAAAATGAAATCTAAGACGTCATTTCTTTTTTTTTTCTTCGTTTATGGTTCATATCTAAATTATAATTGAAAAAAATAACAAAAATTAAAAAAAAATGACGTCCTAAAATTTTATTTTTGTTTTAAATAATATAATATATTTATATAATATAATTTTTATATAATATGATATAATTTTACAATATATAATATAATATACAGTTTATATAATATAATATAAATATAATAGAGTTTTATATAATATAATATATAATATACAGGCACGTACTACCTATTATTTTAAAGTTTTAAAAATATTTTTCAAAATATTTTAGATTTAATTTATTTTTAAATATTTTAGTTGACAAGGGGTTGTAAAAAAATTCAAGTTTTTTTTTAATAAATTATTTTATAATAATAATATAATATAATAATATGTAATAATAAATATTAATACTAATAATAATAATTGTTTTAATAATAATTTTATAAATATTATTATTAAATATTATTATTGTTATTATTATTATAAATATTATTATAATATTATATTGTAATATTATAATATTATAAATATTATTATTATTATATAATAATAACCGGGTAAGAAAACTCCGGGAGATGATATTAAAAATAAATTCATTATAAGTCCCCGGTATGTCAGGGAATTTTTTTAATACCATAATCATTGTTGACAGATCTCTTGAAGATTCGAATGTTGCTGGTACACTTCACACTCAGAATTCAATAAAAAACACAAAAACTGAATTTAAGGTTGAATTTATTTATTATTATTGAGAACAATTTAATATTTATCTTTACCCATCAAAATCGGTAATTCAACTGAACTTTATCTTTAAAAAATATTGTATTTATTTCATTTAAAACAATATGTAATGCACACACATAAATACATCATAACATAATAAATAAATTAATGAGTACTTATTGTCAGGGTAGGTCAACTTTATAACATTCCTCCCTTGCTAATTAAAAGAGCGACCTGTGGTTGTTCTTTAATAAGTTTGTAAGTTTGTAGAAGAACAATAAATATATGAATCTTCAATTTATCTTAAATTATTTAATTGTGATATGGATCCGCATCAGGGATTATTAGATTAGGTATGAAAATGCTTCAATCTATTATTGTGAATTATCTTAAAAGACTTGTTTATTTTTATTTGACTATTTTCTGGAGAAATAATGTTATCTATTACAAAGGGACCACTCCATAACGCGTCAAGTTTAGAATTCCTAGCTTCGTTTTTGAGAAGAACTAGATCACCAACATTAAAATGTTTATCCTGAGAATTTCAATCATAGTATATTTTAGAATTGTGTTTTGCTTTCAATAAGTTTTCGCGAGCAGTGTTAGATGGCGTTTGCATTTTGAACTTTAAATCATACACATAATTATTATAATTATATCTAGGATCTATTGATTGTGTCAAAGAATTCGGTATATTAGGTTTGAATCCGAATAAAACTTCAAATGGCATGAAACCGGTAGATGTATGTGGTGTTGTATTATAGGAAAACATGGCAAAAGATAACCAGGTATCCTATTCCGTCGTATCTTTTTCTGTAAAAATACGCAAGTATTCCACAAGCGTTCTATGGCTACGCTCGAGTGCACCATTACTCTGTGGATGGTACACACTGGTATTAATTTTCTTAATTTTTAAGAGCTTGCAAATATCTGTAAACAGTTTGCTTAGAAAATTTGTGCCTTGGTCTGTCAGAATAATATTTGGACAACCATATTTACAAATCAGGTGTTCTGTTATGGCTCTTGCTAGGGTTCTCTCTTGATTTGGTATTGCAACTGCTAAAGAAAACTTTGATGGATCACATTGCATTGTAAGTATATATTTGTTTAAATTAGCGCTTGTAGTAAGAGGTCCTACTACATCTAAGAATATCTTTTCGAACGGTTTTGTGGCAGTTGATGTTATTTTCATCGGTACCTTTAAATTGTTTTGCATTTAAATTTTTGACAAGATTCGCAATTCATAATATATTCTTCAATTTTTGAAAACATTTTAAGGAAATAGTATTCACGAATTCGCTTATAGGTACGGCTTACTCCTTGATGTGCTCCTAATGGACTGGTATGAAATTCCTTAATAATAGTGTTTATATCATCAATATTATCTAATTTTTTTATATGAGAAGAATTTTGTGGTAATTCGGAAGAGTTGTTTAAACTTGGAAATAATGGATCAGAATTAGAAATTTCATTAAAATTTGGGAAATGTGTATTTACGAAATTATTTGGCTGACTAGTATTTAATGTTGTTGGTATTATAGGAGAATTTACATCAAAAGTTGGTTTCAAAGAAGTAGGTGGTAATTGGTTTGTTGTAGTTGGTAACGGTACTATATCTTGCGATTTAGCTTTAGACCGTGTTACTTCGTTTAATTCTGGATTGTCTAAAACAATTCTGCTCAAAGCGTCTGCATTGCTGTTTTGTTTGCCAGATTTATGGACAATAGTAAAATCATATTCATCCAGCTTAATCCGCCATCGGGTTAAACGAGACGAAGTATTTTTAATATTGCATAACCATATTAATGGCTTATGATCGGTTACTATAACGAAATGCCTACCATAAAGGTATGGACAAAAGTGAGTAACTCCCCAAACAATTGCTAAAAGCTCTTGCTCAGTTGTACAGTAGTTGGCTTCTGCTTTATTTAATGTGCGTGATGCATATGCGATTGGAAGATCAGCATCGCTCGTCGTTTGGGACAAGACTACTCCAATTGCTACTTTACTGGCATCGCATGTTAATCGAAACTCCTTGCCAAAGTTCGGGTTCTGTAAAATCGGTGGTTGTCCACACAAATTTAACATCGTTCTTTAGTAGTTCGGTAAGTGGCTTAGCTATTTTTGAAAAATCTTTGCAAAATTTGCGGTAGTAACCAATTAATCCCAGGAAAGCCTTAACATCTTTACAATTGTTAGGAGTTGGGTAAAGTTTTATCGCCTCAATTTTAGTTGGATCTGGTTTAATTCCAGATGAAGTTATAATATGCCCAAGATAATAGATTTCTTTGTGAAGAAATTTGCATTTATCTGGGTTTAGTTTCAGATTATGTTGTCTTAGACAGCTAAAGACTTGATTTAATTTTAAATTATGATCATCTAAGTTGGTACCATAAACGACTACGTCGTCCAAGTAAACAAAACATTTTATGCCGGTCAGGCCGCATAGAACATTGTTCATTAAGCGTTGAAAAGTACTAGCAGCATTTTTCAAACCCATAGGCATTCTAGTGAAATGGTAATGTCCATCCTGTGTACTGAATGCTGTCTTTTCACGATCACAATAATTAAGTGGAACTTGATGATACCCATTGGCTAAACCAATGGTAGAGAAATACGTAACTCTTCCAAGTTGATCAAGGATATCAGAGATGTTTGGTAGTAGGTATACATCAGTTACGGTAACGTCGTTCAGTTTACGGTAGTCCACTACTATGCGCCATTTCTTCTCATCATTATAGATGATTTTTTCGGTATACATAGAAGTGGGAAACTCCATGGAAACTTTGAATTCTCTATAATGGAATCATCTTTCATTTTAGAAATTTGTCGAGCTACCTCAACGCGAGTTGCTTCTGGTAGTCGATAAGGTTTAACATAAACCGACAGTGTATCAGGATATGTTTTAATACGATGTTCCGTTGCGTCCGTCATGAAAAGTTTATCTCCATCGAGATGAATGAATGAATGAATTGTAATTGCGGCAAATCGATAAAATAGAATTCCTTTCTTCGGAATTCAAATGTCCCGTAGCTATTTTCGATTTTAGAAATTTTAGCCTATCTTTTAAATTAGCTTCATGAGCATTTAAATAATAAATATTAAAATTATCGATTGGCTCAGTATCAATGTCGAGTACGGAATTAAGTACTACTTCCTCGTCATTTGTATTTATCAAACTTACCTTCGCCAAATTATTAGTTATTTTGATAATGGCATTTCCGACTCTAATACCAGGAGCTATCTCTTTGGATAATAAAACTCGTTCGCAATCTTCATTAAAACCCAAGTGAATGTTAGCAAAAATTTCTGTGCGGGGTGGAATTATTACGTTTTCTGTTGGATCGCAGAGACTGTAGTAACATAATTTATTTCCAATAAAAATTTCAATTTGTTGATTTGCAAAATCTAATTTACATTTGTAAAAACTTAGGGAATCTCGCCCCAATATTTCAGAACAACTTAATGGAAAATCATCCGAAACTACTTGAAAGCTATGTGAAATACTTTGTTTGTCCGAAAGATATAATTTAGAATGACATAAGGCAAGTGTCTCGATAATATCTTGAGATATTTCTTTTAATTTGCACTTATGGTCGGGATAGCAAATGACGTCGTTGTCGATGCACCCTATCTTAATAAGACTTAAATCTGCACCAGGGTCTACCAAAAATAAAATTGGTTTTCTCGATGAAATTTGTAAGGTTATCTTCAAACACCGTTTATCCAAGTTGTGTTTCGACAACTCAATTGAAACAATATTATTTGATGGTTCGGCACTCAAATAGTTTTTATTAAAACTGTTGAAAGTACAATTTGGAATGTTAATGAAATTTGGTTGAATTGGAATAACTTTTGATTCTTGAATATTTATGTTTGGAGTAGTAAAAATTTTAGTATTTAATGGCAATTGTAATTCAGAATTTGGTTTCTCATAATTTAAATAAGAATAAAGAAATACATTTACTGTAGATTTTAAAGGTGATGAATTTGAATTTGATTTGACTTTAGAATCAAAATCCAAATTCGAATTTGAATTTAAATTTGAACACTCTACTTTTTCAATTCGCGGATTCGGCAAGGAGAGTTCATCTCGCCTAATCCTTGATCGTTTCCCGGTCTTTGATAATTTGAATTTAATGTTTGAGAAGATTGTTCCTGACGAAGTTTCCTTTGCTCCTCTGTGTACATTCTTTTGCGACAAATATCGATATGATGGCCTTTATTGTGACAATATGAACAAATAAGAATTTTATTTGCATTGAAACTTGCATTTCTAAATGTTGAAGAGCCATTTGAAACTTACCTATTGGATTGAGAAAATGAAGAGCTCGATCTTGAGTAACAATTTAACGCGGAATATCCTTTTTTTGTACAAATTTGACATTTGATAATGGTAGAGTTATTGGAATTAGTTGGTTGTTCCATTTTTAAATTGAAATTACTACTAGAATTTATAATGGTCGCTTCTTCTTCTAAAGCCCTACCTATTGCGTCTTTAAGAGTGGAAAAACTACATACCTTAACTAAAAGCTTGATAGGTTTTTTGAGTCCTTCCTGGAAGCATTTCAGATCCCTTTTTGAATTAAATGTTCTAATAGCTTTAATGGAATCTAACCCGTCCTCTGCGGCACAAGCCTGGTTTAACTCATATAGTAATATTTCAACACGATTTAAAAACATTTGCACATCTTCATTTCGTTGTTGTTTTACACTACTAATTTCCATTTGAATTGATTCGACACCCCTTTTTAATCTAAACTGAAGGTTTAAGGAATGTTTCAAATCTTTCCAAGTATTGAAAGTATCATATTTTACAATTTCGTAAGCCTTTCCTTTTAATTTTGCTTTTGATAGATCTAGAAATCCTGTATGTTCCGTGTCTTTTAAACGATTGTATACTATTTCACAACACGATATGAACTGATGTAGTTCCTTAGAGGACCAATCAAAATTTGGAATAATTTTCAATGCCTTACCTATATCTTGGCTTTTCTCTACTTTCTCTACTGTTAGGCTTTTCTCTACTGGAACCCACTTTTTCTTTAAGAAGTATCAACTCCACGTGGCATATTCATTTTTTGGAATATTTGCTAAACGAAATCTAAAAAAATATTTTTAATTATAGTAGGTATCAGCAAAGCATTAATTCTAAATATATTTGTAGGATACATATATGTCTAGTTCATAATAAGTACACTGTGTTAACGACTAAAAACACCGCCAAGAGCATTAATTTATTTAAAATTCCTTGTAACAACTTATATTATATTATATTCTAATATTTGACAAAATGGAATATAAATATAAAATCCTAAAACATATTTTATATAAAGAATTGAAACCAAAATTAAATATCCAATTAGAATCATGCTCAATAATGCACAAAATTAAATGTGATTCTTGTGAAAAATTTTACATCGTGAAAACCGGAAAATGTTTTAAAGACTGATTTAAGGAATATCTTCCTAAGAAGAAAAATAAACAAAATTTAAAGTTTATTTTATCAAACCATTTAGTTAATAACAATCATAACTACACCACCTTTAAACAAATTTTGAAGACTTTACATTAATGTAGCCAAAGATCTCCAATAGAATCATTTGATGAATTTGAAATTTACAAGGGATTTAAAACCCAACAAAATGTAATTTTAAATGATAAACTAAAAAAATTTGATTGAAATGTAAAACATGTATTAGGTAGTAAAGTTAAGCTGATATTTTAGAAATAATTTTGGAATAGAGACATTGTAACTCGAGGGTGCCACCCTATCGACAAAGGGTGCCACATTATCGACGGAGACCACTTTTCATATACATTATTCAGCATATGTGTTTTCAGACCTGGTCGTTAAAGAATCATACTTGCATACTAAATAATATACCGTAAAAAAAAGTCAATATAGTATCTATAGGAATATTCAAAGCTATTGAGTAATTGTGGTGATGGTATTCTATGCTCAACATGTTGATTCGATTAATATTGTTAAAATTTAATTTCACGTAATAACTCAAAAATTTCAAAAAGTAGAATAGATTCTTTTTGAGCCAATAACACATTTAAAGGACACATTTATAAGTTATCACAATTTATAAATTTAAATTATATGGATAACCTGGTTAAAATGGTTTCTAAGTGATTTATTGTTGAAAACATTGTGATGGTTTGTTTAAGTTTTTTCACGGCGAAAAAAAAAATTCAGTTTGTTGAATAATTTCAGTTTTAAAATAGTTTATGAGCTACCCGGGGTAAAAAAAAATTATACATTTCGATAAAAGTTCAAATTTCGTTATACAGACTTCCATCTTTCGCGGCGCTAGTAATGCCATCCGCAGACCAATTTATATTTTTCTATTTAAGTTTTTTCACCACACAAACTAAATTTTGTGAATGAACTTTCGAGATTGTTGAGGTTGGTATAAGATTATGAGTTTCAGGGTTCAGCCATTCACAAAATTTAAAAGACAAAAAATTTATAGAACTTTATTTCTCTCTTTAATTTTTTTATTTAGATATTTTCAAGACATAACATCAATTTAAAAATCATTATCGTCAAATATTCCGAAAATTAAAAAAACGTATATTCCATAATTTCTCGTAACCCAAATTACGAATCGACAAAAAGAACAACAAATTATCTTACACAAACATCACATATCTTTTCATTTGCTTATCATCATATTTACAACAAAAACTCACAAATTGACAATAAAGAAAGCGAACACTTGAGTTAGGGTAATTCGGTGTCATAACTTCTCCATCATCAAATTGTCATCAACATAACATGAATATTATTAAACGATTTGCGTTACTTTTTTGGGATTCTCAAGAATTACGTAAGAACAATAAATTGAAGAGTTTTTTTGGTTGTTGATGGAAAATCGTTTAAATTATATTATTTTTATTTGTTTAATAAAAATAGAGGCAAATTGATGTTAAGTGGAGGCGTTTTTTCTGGAACAAATAATATTTCTTCTCTCGTAGAATTCGTGGAAGAAGAAACAAAACAACTTGGGTTTAATTTACTTATTTTAATGCCACCAATTATTCCAGATCTTCGGAACCAAGTATACTTGTTAATCCACCACTCAGTTATACTTCCTATTGGAGGTATGAAACATAAATCATTAAACTAAACTAATTAATTTTTTTATTTTTGATAGAATAATATTGATATCGATAGTCATACAATTTTGTGAAAATTTAAACCCATATTCAACTAATTCTTTTCAAAGTAAGAACCTCAACCTATAAATCTTAAATTCTCCTCTCCTAATCATAAGACAATCCGGAAGACTGAACTAGAAAATAAAGTTAAAATTAAAAACCAACAAAAAATATGTGAAATGGCCTTAAACTAAAATCCTTAAATTTGATGAATGGCCAAAGTTGTGTCTAATTGTAGGAATTCATTTTTTTTTATTATTATTTTGGTAAGGATAAATCACCCATATCGTCTCTAAAATATTATATAAAAGCTCATGTCTCACTATTTCTACATACATATAGTTATAGTCAAAATAATAATAATGCTATAAAGTTTAGTTAAGTTATGTATAATAAAAAAGTTTAAGTTATGATAGTTTATGAGGTAAAGTTATCATATGAAAAAGGATGATTTTATATTAGAAAAATATTTTTTGAAAAGACAAATTTTATAAAATTTTTTGATTTATATTTAAATCAATAAGAAAAAAAAATTTTTTTATTCTCATTATCTTAAGGATAGAAAAGTTTATAATTTATAAGAAAATTTTAATATAATTTATTGGAAAGTGATTAGAAAATCTTTATGAGGAAGTGGTTGAGAAGGTGTGATTTTGGTAAAGAGGTGATGTGTTACGAAAGGATATTTTAGATTTACCCTTGAAAGTTATTTAGAAATAATTTTGTAAGAGTTTCTCCGTCATAATATAATTCATTCAAAAATATCCATAACTACAGTTATCAGGTTGATAAATAATTCCTTTCAATAATTCAATTCCAGAGTTGAGGTTTGAACTTGTGTTCCATGAAACTGCTTTAAACGTGAAATTTGGGTTTACTATCATCGTATATATCCACCTGAAGCTAGACCAGACTTCAACGTTTTAGACACATACAATTATTGTCTCTCATGACCGAATAATCACAATACCAACCGAACGATCAAATTTTTTTCTTTCAGTGTATCATCAAGTTCAACTCTGTTGAACACGTTTAGGTTGTGTTTTATAAAGTATTCTAACAGAAACTCACCTCTCTGTTCATTATACCCCATGTTTCATTTCAAGCATTTGCGTCACATCCGTTGACTATAGGCCACTTCTTTTTCTTTCAGCATTTTACTAAATCGTATACCTCTGTAGATGATATCTAAATCCCGTTTCCTGTGCGATTGGTTTATTCCACCAACATATTTCAGCGAATGCCTCATAGAGTAATTTTGATATGTCCGGTTGATCGGTCCCTCACTTGTTGCTTCTTCCATTTATGGAAGGTTTGGGAGGAGAACTGTTTTCAATGTGTGTGCATTTATCCAAAAACAACCTCGAAGCTGAGCTGTTTTAGTAGCTAGTTCAAGTAGCACTGTAACCTGAAGATCTCTTGTGCTTAACGCTGATGTTGTTATGTGGCAGATGACATCGATACCACTGTAGGATGTTCAATGTTGTCGAATCTAAGCCTCTTAACATAGTTGATGTGGTCGATTAGACCACTGTTTTTCATCTAATTTCATGCTACAGACCAATAAATATTCTAAGATTTGATTGCGGACCTTGCGAAATATTTTATGTTCAATGGGTCAAAGAACAGGTTATAACTTGCTCACACTTATAGACATAACGTAACTTAAAACAACTTGGGATGAATCAAAGAAATCAAAAAGGAAAAGCACGAATTTTGATGCGTAATAAACAGAGTTTAAAACCTTCTACTTCTAATTCGAAATAATATTAATTTATTGGAGAAGCGGTTAATGCTATATTTTATTTTTTGATCAAAAGTTTACTATTTGGTATTATAAAAATGAAAGACATCAAAATTCTAACTATTAATACTAATGAAAATTGAGAAACCAAATAACAAACATTTCGCAATAGTAGTTTAATTCGATTTAATCATCGTATTCTTTGCCTTTTTCAATATTCGAGAGACGAACATGCGCATTAGTTTGAATTTTATTGTTTTTTTTATAATCGGAGCAAAAATGTTTTTTTTTGTTTTTTTTTTTCAAATTATTTATAAAATACAATCCAAAATTCAAATTCTTTGATTCATTTACGTTTCGATCATATAAAAAAACAATAAATTCAACTTTATGCGCATGTCCGTCTTGTTTTGTCCATGTTTTGGACTTTGAATGTTCCTAAGGGTATTCATTTAATAAAACACTAGCACTACTGTTACAACATTTATTATATATTTAATATTGGTTCACTATAACGAATACATTTATGTAGTTCTTTATTGAACTCCTATGCACTACTGTGTTATTTTTATCTCTGTTTTAATTTTAGTTTTATTATTTTATATTGAAATGCGCTGACGGAGCAGCTTGATATTTGATATATAAAATAACGATGAAATGCTTATACAGCATTTCATGTATTGGATACAGTGATACCCTTATGATCACTACACCTCCCTTTTTAAAAGAATGACGTACGCGTCATTTAGTATGAGGTTAAACTGTTACTAATTAGGTTTAAGAATTTTGATTCGTTACCAATTGAGAAATATTCTGGGCCCTAGACATTTCTAAATTCGTAAGTACTCTACTTGACATTAATTTAATTCAATCACACATATACAATTTTAGTTGATATTTGAGAGAAGTTCCTTTTTTTTTTTTATAATTTTTAAATTTATTTTTGTTTAAATTATTTAAATTTTGTTTAATTATTATTTTTTTTTCATTTGGTTTAACATTGAAATGATCTCAGGATACCACCCCTTTTAAAAGATTGCGGTGCATTCCTCATTTTTAACAAAATACATATACAAAAAAAAATTTAATATCAATTCGATCATTCTTTTCATTTTTTTTTTGAATTACTAGAGTTTTAAAGTTAACATTCTATAATAGAAAAATTTATTGTAAATTAATATTATTATTAGCAATTATTAAAAATATGAAGCAAACAGTAAGCGTTCTAGCGTAAAAATTTTAATTTTTTCTTTTTCTTTAAATATCTTGTAATAAATTCATAAAGTTTAATTTTAATATATTATATTTGTATCTATTCATATATAAAAAAATTTAATTATATGTTTTTGAAATTATCTTTATGTATTTTATAAACTTATATAAAATTAATAATATATTTTTTTTTCAAATTATTATGTTTGTATAAAATTAATTATATGGAAGCTTTGAGATTCCCTATTTATATAAAATTAATTAATATTAATTATAATTATTTATTCATAATCATTTATATTCATTTATTCTCTTTTTCTTTTTCTTTTCCAGTTTTAGCAAAATAATAAGTGTTTGTAATCGATATTCCGGTTCATACTTTAAATAAATTATCTTTATGCAAAATTTTTATGCTGTTATTACTTGTATCTCTTACTTTGACATTGTTGTTTTCCAATAATTCTATAATTTTCCATGGTCCTAAATATCTTTTCTCTAATTTCGTTTTAGCTGTATTATTCAATGTAACTACCTCGTCACCTATTTTAAAATTTTGTGGTTTTGATTTCTTATCATAAGCTGTTTTCTGCTGCAGTTTAGCAAGGTCTAAAAGTTTTCTAGCTTGTTGACTAGCATATTGTAGTTTGTACTTTAGATTTTTACTGTAATCCTCAAGATTATACACTGGTTCTATATTGGCTGATGTAGGAATTAATTTTGCTTCTCTGCCGAAAACTAGTTCATACGGTGTATAGCTATGTACTATACTAGGTTGAGTGTTGTAAAAAAATGAATAAATGTTTGACCATTTGTCCCAATCTGCGTAATAGTCGTTTTTCAAGTAGTTTCTCAGATAGGTGTTAAATTCTCTATGGTTTCGTTCTATTACTCCAAGTGTTTGATGATGATATGCTGTAGACGTAAAGTGTTGAAAACCCAGCAGGTCTTTTAATCCTGCGAATATCTCATTTACATATTTTGTACCAAGATCTGTTTTTACTATTGTGAAGTTTCCATAGGTTAATATAAAGTTATTAAATATTGTATCTGCTACTGCTTTTGCCGTTTTATCCGGTATTGGTAGAATTACTACGTTATTAGAAGAATAACGTAGTAATTCTACCGAATTACTAGAATTACTACGAATTACTACTAATTACTACTTCGTAGAATTACTACGAATTATTACGTTATTACTTGGTTAATTCACACTGCAATGTTACTGCATACTTGTTACCTTGACTGCTTGTTTCTATAGGTCCGATTGTGTCTATCTGTATAGTATGGAAGGGTTCTTCAGGAGTTTTTGTTAATGTTAGCTCCTCTTTGTGATATTGCTTTGCTTTGTTGATTTTGCACTTGTTACAATTTTTAACATAGTCTGCCACTTGCGTTTTTAAGTAAGGCCAGTTGAATTTTTCTGCTATTTTCATGTACGTTCTTCTTATGCCTGTATGACCTCCTGTAATTGGATCATCGTGATATAACTTGATTATTTTTGCTTTTTCTTCTTCTACACTTATTCTTACTGGTTTTTTAAAAATGATTATTTTGACGTCATTAAGTACTTTATTACCTAGGTTTATAAATGTTTCTAAATTAATTTTTATAAAAATTCTATCATTACGCGCGATTTTTAAACAATATATATTTTTCGTGACGCTGAACTCATTCAGGTCTTTAAACAAACGTTTTAAAAATTCTATTTTTTCATTAATATTCTCAATATTTTCCTTACCTTCACTTTCGCGGACATTTAACTTATTAAATTCCTCGTGAAAACTTACGTTATCAATCTCGGTATTTTCGCGACCATCCACCTTAGTAGATGTCTTATATCCTTGATTATAACAATTATTACTTTCATACAAATTTCTTTCATTTCTTATTAATTTCATTTTATCAATCTCGGCACTTTCGCGACTATCCACCTTAGTAGATGTCTTATGTCCTCGATTATAATTATATTTATTTTCATATAGAATTCTTTTATTTTTTATTACTTTTACTTTGATATCATTTTCATTTAATTCTGTTATTACTATAGGTATACCTTTTAAATTTCTATTATTAAAATTCTCAATTACTTTACAATTATCATTACTATTTTTTATATTATCATTAATTATGTTATTATTTATTGTTTCTACTTTACTTTGAATTCTACTATTGTTACTTTTATTACTTTTATCATTAATATTATTAATGTCAGAATTGCTTTTATTATTATTTTCATTACTACTTAACTTTTTTGTAGTTGATCTCGTTTAGACCATTCGAATTTCTTTTAGATTATCTATGCTAATTCTTGACAAAGCGTCTGCTACGACGTTTGCTTCTCCTTTTAAATATTCTATATCAAAATCATATTCCTCTAAATCCAATCTCATTCGAGTTAATTTTGATGATGGATTTTTTAATGAGTACATGTAAACTAACGGTTTATGATCTGATTTGATTAGAAATTTTGTACCATATATGTATGGTCGAAAATATCTAACTGCCCAATGTATGGCTGTTAACTCTTTTTCTATAGTAGATTTATTTGATTCTCCTTTTGTAAATGCTTTCGATGCAAAAACTATCGGCAAATCGACATTATTATGCGTTTGACTTAAAACAGCTCCACAAACAGTGTTGCTTGCATCTGTAGTAATTATAAATTGTTTAGAGAAATCAGGGTATTGTAACATTGGCATTTTTGTTAGGCAATTTTTTGTCTTATCAAAAGCTTGACTTTCTTCTTTTTCCCATTTAAATGTATTATTCTTTCTCGTAAGTTTATTTAATGGACTTGACATATGAGCAAAATTTTTTATAAATATTCTGTAATAGTTAGCGAAAGCTACGAAACGTTTAGTTTCATCCGCGTTTTTAGGAATTGGATAATTTTTTAAAATATCAAATTTTGATTTGTCTATTGTTATTCCTTTATCTGTGCATGTGTGACCTAAATATGTCACTTCCGTTTTGAAAAAATTACATTTGTCCGGATTCAGCTTTAAATTCTTTTCTCGACATGCTTTGAATACTAATTCTAAATTTTGTAAATGATGCTTTACCGAGAACCCGTAGACTATTAAATCGTCCATATAAACGAACGCTCGCATAGGCGATATATTAGCAAAAGCTAATGTCATCATCCTTTGGAAAGAGTTTGGACTAATAGATAGTCCGAAAGGTAATCTAGTATACCTATATGAACCTGAATCTGTACTGAACGATGTTATGTTTCTAGATTTATCGTCCAATGGGATTTGATGAAATCCTGACTGAAGATCTACCACACTGAAATATTTAGCTCTACCCAGCTGATCTAAAATGTCATCAATTCTTGGTAAAGGAAATTTGTCTGCTATAACTTTTTTGTTAATGTTTCTGAAGTCTACAACAAGACGAAATTTTTTGTTATTGTCATTTGACTTTTTTGGAACCAGAAGAATTGGACTATTGAAGCTTGAAATAGAAGGCTCGATGATATCATTTTCAAGCATTTTAGCTACTTGACTTGACTTGATTTCTTGTTTTTGGGAATGTGGCAGCCTATAGGACTTAGTATATACTGGAATATCATCCTTAATTTGGATGTTTTAAGTATAAAAGTTATTTACAGTTAGTTTTTCAGAATCACTTGCAAAAATATCTACATATTGTGAGATAAGCGTTTGTATGTGTCGATTAATATTTGGATCGATAATTTTATTATTCCGTTCTACTTTTTCAAGAATTTCTTTTGTTTTTTCAGCTGTATTTAGAATTTCTTTTTTATTAAAATGATAGACGTGAAAATCGTCTAAAGGTTCTAAAACAATAGAAGATTGTTTAATTTCTACTCCATAATTATTTGTATTTATTAACTGCACATACGGTTTATTTTGATTTATAATAGCTCTACCTATGAGCACACCAGGGATTAATTCTCCCTGTTGAACAACTGAATCATTTAAAATTTTTACATTTGATAGTCTTTTTATTATTTCGCATCTAGGCGGTATGAAAATTGTATCGGTATCCGTACCTGATAAGATCGGAATTCTGAATGATATATGACGTTCATTGATTTCTAATGTGAAATCGTCGTAACTTATGTTACATGAAAATTTGGTGAAAAAGTCTCTACCTAATATACCTGACGTTGGTATTGGAAAGTCGCTTTGAACTATATGAAACTCATGTTTAATTGCATAATTGTTTGAACAAATTTCAATCGAAATGGTACCTACTGTTTTCAATTCTTTATCTGAAATTCCTTTTAATAAAATTTTATTATTATAATTAATTAAATTTTTAAAACTATCATTGTATTTCAACAATGACACATCTGCTCCGGTATCTAAAAGAAAACTTACATTAGCTTTGTTTATATTATTTAGTTTAAAATTACAAAAATGACAAAAATTAAGGTTAATTGTTAAAATTTTTAAACATTCCCCTGTGCACCGAGGTCTGCTTCGTTTCCCGACTCGTTAAATTCTATCATTCGAGTCCTCATGTTCCTTACGTTGTAGCTCTGCTGACTACCTATATTATTTTGGTTATTATTATTTTTATTATTATACCGGTTACCAAATCTATTTTTACTATTAAAATTTCTGTTATTATTTATCTGAAATCTTCTAAAATTATTATTATTATTATTGTTGTTCTGAAATCTATTAAAATTGTTATTATTGTTGCGGTCATAGCTGAAATTTCTATTAAAATTTTGATATTTGTTTCTCTGCGTATTTACTTGTCGACCTCTGAAAGATAAAATTTGAGCATTTCTTTCGTTAGATAATGACTGGAACCTATGTATGAGTTGATCCATATCGCTGAATTCACTTGACAAGGCTTTTTGTAATATAACATCATTTGCGTGATTTTGTTTTATATTTTTCACAGCAGCATGGACTACGTACTGCGTAGCAGTTGTTTGGCTAACTCCTTCGCTTATATATGCGTTTTTTAACTTATCTGTTAACTCACTCAAATCCTTCATATATTTGTCCTTATTTCCGCTTCTTAATCCATCCATTGTTGTATTGATCATCCAAGAGGGTTGACCCTTACAACTTTGTTTTAGTTTCTCGATTATTTCTGTTATGGATTTACACTCCGCGGTTGACTCTCTTGCCTTTGTTGTTAGCTTGGCTTTAACCAGATTTGTTAACAGTTGCTGATTATCAGCGTGAGTTATTGCTAATACTAAGATGTTTAATTTGAAGAGGATTTCCATCGTAGTCATCTCTTAAAATTTTTGACACTAAGTCAATAACCTCTGTTGCCTTTTGTGATGTCATTGTGTTTTCTTCAAAATTTTTTATTGGTTGGAGAAATAAATCTTTTTCTAATTTTGATATGGTTTCTTGTATGTTTTTGATTTCCAGTTCTATATACAAATATTGTTTCTTTTGTCGCTTTGCTTTCTCATACGAAGCTAATTTTTCTTTTAATATTTCTCTAAATTCATTTAATTTTTCGTCGCTCATACGAATTTGTTAAAATTGTTTGTTAAAAAAAAAATTGCTTTCAAAAAAAGATTATTATTATGCAAAAGTAAATAAAACAACATAAAATTACGTTTTTGTTTTTTTTTTTTTATTATTATTAATGGTTCAATTTCAGATTTCAGTTTAAATTACATAAATTTATTTTTATTATTATTACTATGCAGAAAAATTTTACATATATACATCAATATAGAAAAAAAAAAAAATTTTTTTTTTTTTAAAATTATTGATTTATACCTACATGTAGAGTTGATGCATACCTGCGCTTCAGGCTTCTGCGATGTCTATCGTAAATTACGAAAATTAATTCTATAATTTTTATTGCGCATATAATGGCAACTAGCACTAACAACTCTGTGCTATAAACATTGATCGTATCTTCTACGTCACTGTTTTGTATTTGAACTGCCCATTTTAACTTTTATTCAAAATTTTATTCTTTACCGTCGAATATTTGTTATTTCGGTTTTGATTTTGTTTTTTTTTTTTTTTTTTGTAAAAAAAAAAAACTTATTAATTTAAAATTAAAAATTTTATAACTTTAATTTAAAAAAAAATTCAATTGATTTTATTGTAGAGAAAATTAAAATAAAATTATTTTCCTTTATTTTCGGTTTTTTAAAAAAAATATATATATTGACGCAATTTATATTTTCTATTTCTATCTAAAAAAATGTTCATTTGAAAAACTTATTTTCAAATGTGTATACATCGGTATATAAACCTGTATTTAGTATTAATATGTTTAATATATTATGTGGTTTGCGTACGAGATTTTTAAACTTTTCGAGTAGTACTAAAAACTTTAATATATTATACGGTTTGTGTACGAGATTTTTTAAACTTTTTCGAATAGCACTAAAATTCGATGCTTTTATTATTAGATTTTATTTGGTTATTTGTTTGAACATTCTATTTTTTATGTTAATGATTTGATAAAAAAAAAATTTTATTATGAAATTTATATTACAAAAAGATTTTTTATTTAATTTTTATTTCTCGGAAAAACTCACTTATCAAAAATTTACTTTAATAAAAAAATTTGTTTAAATTTACTTTAAAAAAAAAAGACTTTAACACTAAAGTTTTGATACACATATTACTGCACTAATACACCAAATAATGAAATTTCTACTCACAGTTTTTTTCCGATGGTCAATTCCTGGGAATCAGACAGGTCCTGTCACGGTCGCCATGTTTTGTCCATGTTTTGGACTTTGAATGTTCCTAAGGGTATTCATTTAATAAAACACTAGCACTACTGTTACAACATTTATTATATATTTAATATTGGTTCACTATAACGAATACATTTATGTAGTTCTTTATTGAACTCCTATGCACTACTGTGTTATTTTTATCTCTGTTTTAATTTTAGTTTTATTATTTTATATTGAAATGCGCTGACGGAGCAGCTTGATATTTGATATATAAAATAACGATGAAATGCTTATACAGCATTTCATGTATTGGATACAGTGATACCCTTATGATCACTACAGTCTATAGAATATTCAAAAAGACAAAAGCTAATAAGATTAGAATTGAATAGAATTTCCATTGTAAAACAAATTTGTGTTTTATGGTTGTTTTTTTGGTTTCTCAATTCTAATTTTTTTGATTTCCTTCATCGTAGGTCATTTCGTTTTCATAATACCAAACAATTAAATAAGCATCGAAATTGAATAAAATTTATTTAGATGCACAAAAAACAGAAAATAAAATTTATTGTTTTTACATTCGTTTACTTGTTTTACCATTGATTTATAAAATAATTTAATATAAATTAATACATTTTACTCTGTTGAAAGGTCTAAACGTTATATTGGTTTCGTGTTTAATGAATTTTATTATCTCCGGACATGATTATGACATTTTTTTTCCAAATACTCACATATTTAGTTGTTGCTTCAAATTTGAAACTTTCCTTCGTATTAAAAATAAAAACATATTATTTTTCGGAATGGTTTGTCCAGTTTTGCAAGTATTTTTATTAAAATAAATAAAAAGATGACGAAAAAGTACTAATTTTCTTTTCTTACATATGGAATGAATGAGAGAAAATAATAAAATCTTCCCCAAAGGAGTGAAATTAAAAAAAAATGAAAATTCTACTCCTACGACTACAGATGTAAATTTACCGGTAAAATATTTTTATGGTAATTTTACTGTAAAATTACCGGTAAGATTGGTAAAATTGGTAAAATAGGTAAAATATAAAACTGGATCAAGAAATTAATTATGGTTTAATTAATTCAAACTGTATGACTATATCACTTCATAATCATTTCTATAGTTTATAAAAACGTTAGATGCAAATCTTATATAAAGCAATTTCACGTCACCGCAACATCGATGTTCCTGACCCCCTCTGATTTCGATAAAATTTCATATGCAGATAGCCAATGAAAAAATAAAAATACTATTTCTTTTAAAAAATTAAATTTCGCTCTACGGATGACACAGGGTGGCGGCAAAGTTTTAGAGGTTTGCGAAACATGAGTATCTTTGAATATCGATTGCTAACGATTGACTAAACCGATTTAAGTCATTTATGACTCATTGGAAAGGTAATTGATAGAACTTATAAAAAATATTACTTAAAATTTTTTAATAATTTTTTAAAAGTGTGTTAAACTTAAAAAAAATTCAAAGATAGCGCTGTTGGGGGTACCCTCACTTTTACCACTTTTTTTTTCCAGAAAAAAAAATGTTTTATTAGTTCGTAATCTAAAACAAAAGTTTAGCAGGTACATAATTTCTCGTTTTAAAAATAAAATTCTAACAAAATTTTTATTTCCGTTTTTTCAATTCTTTGTTTTTTAAAAAATGCATTTTATTTAACTAAAACCGCCTGAACTCTTGTTTTATAGAAATTTAATTATTTTGAGGATACAAGTTAAGCATTTGAGGGTGTGGATGCTATTTACATAAGTGACTTTTTCTCCCATTTCTACCTGTTCGAAATTAATTATAAATGAATGTACCTGAAATATATTAAAACTGATGCTGAGAAGTAAATGGTGAGAAAAATTATGTGAAATAAAATGCATGTTTTATAGAATTCATATAATAATTAACGTTTTATTTTTATTCTAAGTTGTGTAATAAAAACAATATACATTTATTAATAATATAAAATAATATAAAAGAAATTAAAAATATAAAATAAATTTACATTGCATATTAACGGCTTATCTGAAAAATCCTAGTTTTAGCTGAATTAGAATATATTTTTGTGAGCAATCTTTTTTTCATCTTTGGGTATGAATGCATGAAATGATTGTGTACGTTTTATAGTTACAGCCTCTCTGTATCTTGCTTCTAGCCGTGACTTCATTTCTGTATAATAATTTTTACTGGTATAGGCAAAATTCATGAAATTCATGGTATATGCAAAATTCAGGCGGTTTTAGTTAAATAAAATGCATATTTTGAAAAACAAAAGATTGAAAAAACGGAAATTAAAATTTTGTAAGAATTTATTTTTAAAACGAGAAATTATAAACTTGGGAAACTTTCGTTTTAGATTACGAACTAGTTAAACATTTTTTTTCTGGAAAAAAAGTGGTAAAAGTGAGGGTACCCCCAACAGCGACATCTTTGAAATTTTTTTTTTAGTTTAACATACTTTTAAAAAATTATTAAAAAATTTTAGGTAATTTTTTTTTTAAAAACCTATTTAAAAGTTCTATCAATTACCTTTCCAATGAGCTATAAATGACTTAAATCGGTTTAGTCGATCGTTAGCAATCGATATTCAAAGATGTTCATGTTTCGCAAACCCCTAAAACTTTGCCGCCACCCTGTGTCATCCCTAGACCGAAATTTAATTTTTTGAAAGAAATCGTATTTTTATTTTTTAATTGGCTATTTGTATAGGAAATTCTATCGAAATCAGAGGGGGTCAGGTCACATGCTAGAACAAATGCTGTTGCGATGACGTGAAATTGCTCTATATTATTATGGAGTTAAATATACTTACTCTTAGAAGATTAATAGACAGGAATATACCTAATAGTAATAAGCAATGGAAAATTCTTTTATATTTAAAAAATGAACGAAAATCAGCTGTTGTTTACTTAGCAGTACATCTTGAAAACGGACAACACGTATTTTGCACATCTGCAAAATTGGAACAACTGTCACTGTTATGTCGAAGTTATGCATTTGTAAGAACACTACTATATTCCGAAATATTAACGTATTAGTATTACACATGGATTGGAAATATAAAAACATTCGAACGACACAAATGCAAAAAATGAGATTACACGGAAAACCAAGCATATTCATTACAACTTACTATATGTTCAAACTATATGCGATGCATCCCAATCTAGATAAATTTTACTTTCATCGCATGTGGTTGGAAAATGAGCCCGGTTTAACGTTTTTCAGCATTGATAATAATTGTAAGCGGCATTAAACGTTTGACGTGTCACTTCACATATGCCACAACCGAATATACGTTAATTAAGCGTGCTACAATCAAAATCTAATCCGTGCATTGTTTCATTCATGGGAAAAAATATAAGAGGCAAATGGCTAAAAAAATTTGTTTCTCAAATTCGAAACAAAAATTTACAATGAAGGGCTGATAATGTTTCGTTGCGTTGTATGTTCTTAACCTCTTTGAGAATGGTATCGATCTGCTGCTGTTGCAGATACGTTTAAAGTAAAATTGCTTCGTGAACAAAATTACTTCCAAATTATTTCCAAATATTCTAACTTACCATAAGAATCACGATTGGTGAGAAAACGAACTATACTTGCGAACTTCACAATATTAGTCAATATAACATTTAAAGCGAAGAAATAATATAGAAATTCGTCTACACTGTATATAGATCCAAATGAAGCATTTTGTTTTTGATTCACTCCATCTATCACACCACGTACTGCAATTGAAAAACAGTTGACGGCAGTGTACCGATGAAATGCATAAGATTTACTCTTTTATTCATATCACTTGCTCGCCAGTGGGTACTGCATAAAGACATACCGCCGAGATACAAGGCTGTATGTAACAGTATCACAATGCAAACGTACTTTCTTGTCCAAACTGCATATCATCTAAAAAGAAATGATTTGCTGGAATCAATAACCTTGGATGGCCGCAATCTACAGCTGTTTAGAAAAGTGTTCAATACCTCAGCACGCATTTTGGACTAGGATCTAGAGGCTATTAAAGGCATCTTATGGTGGAATGAAGAGCTTTCTCATTGGCGAACCAATAAGAATGGCATAGCAGGATGCGTGCCTAGAGTCATTTAACGCCGTAACGACTAAAGCTCTGTCATCGTGGATTTGATAGATTAATACCTGCTGCTTCAACACAAATGCAGAAATGTACGCAATTTACGAAAATATACAGAAATGGAAAAAAAAATACAAGTGAAAAAAGGAGACTGGCGACTCCTGGTGCGAAAGAACCTCTATCAGCGCGTCCAACCCACACACTCACGCTTCATACATGCTAACATGCTAACAGATGCTCACCCACACACTCAGACTGTGAAGCAAGACAATTAAGCTCTAAGACCCGCAGCAAGTACCGCAAGTGGTAGTAATCAAAATTAAGTTGTATTGCTGTCATCTGAGCAATATGATACAGCTCGTAAACCACTGCCATTGCTGGTAAACCGTAAATCAAATCTTAGAGCACTGAAGAACGTCACACGCTATATTGAAAGTCTTTATTGTTTATTTTCCCTGTTCTTTATTAATAACATTTTCAAGAATGTTTGAAACCATACGAAATTACCAAAGAAAATTAATTACAGCTCCCAAAAAAAAGGTTATAATCTAATTTGTAAGTTAAATAAATATTGCCACACCATTCTAATTAAATACCTGTAGTTTACAGCTGGTTAATGCATAATACGGTTAATAAACGTAAAACAAGACAAGAATTTGTTTTTTTTTTTGATGTTTGGTTTTCATATAATTTTGTTATTAATATTTAATTAATAAAAATATAAATTAATAAATTTAGGTAATAGGATTTAACATAAAAAAATGTATTTGGAGAACGAGATATTGCCGCAGAGCAACAATATTTCGATTATAATCCTTTTCAATTGTCAAGTGTCTCGCTACACGCATCGTCAGTTCACACACACAAGCACATCGACAAGCAAGCTCTCATTCAATCACTTGCACACCCTCTCACGCGCATTCACACCTCTACGTTAAAAAAAGTAATTAATAAATAAACCAAGTTCACTCACCCCATGTTTAATCCTCCCGGCTTCAAAGTCTTACGGCCTTAGCCCTCCATCAGCGATGAAAAATCCAACAGGTAAAGTATTACGGACAAAATTGCATAAACAATACTTGAATGCTGAGTTGAAATTCGGTTGCAATAACACAAGAAAATTGTATATCAATGTTGAGTTGAACTTCAGTTGTAATCACACCGAAATTGGATACCACTGTTGCGTTGCAATACGATAGTAATAGCCAAAGTTTTGTATAAATGATGCGTTGAAAAAAATCAGGTAATTGTAGTAATAACTAACATAAATTTTGACTTTTGCATTAAAATACGGTTGAAATAGCATAAAAAATTTTATACAAATGTTGCGTTGAAATTCAGTTGTAATAACACAAGAAAATTGTATGTCAATGTTGAGTTGAACTTCAGTTGTAATCACACCAAAACTGTATATCGCTGTTGCGTTGAAATACGATCGTAATAGCAAAAACTTTATATAACTGTCACGGTTGAAATAATATACGGTAGTGACAGCAGAACTTTGATACAAATGTTGAGTTGAAATATGTAAAATATACGATAGCAACAGCAAAAATTTGATATAAACGTTGAGTTGAAATATGTCAGTAACAGCAAAAATCTTATATAAAAGTTGCGTTGAAATACGACCATTATTAACAATCAATAAATTTTTCTAACAAGCATATTAAAGACATTTTATTGCACTTGGTTGTTTTAATTATAAATTTCAAAAAAATTATATTTACACGAATTTTAAACTTAAAAGAAATTATTGTAAATTACATGCATAAAAATAAATTGCTTACTAGGAAAAACACACAAAAATTTAATTATTAGGTGACTTTGAACTTTTGATTGATTATTTTCTTGTTGTTTATCAAATTGGATTCTAATTGCAAAAATACGAATCAAACTGCAATCACGAAATCGGTCGTTTTAGACTGATTGTGATTTTAATCTTGGTTTTTGTTTTATAATTTAAACCGATTTATTAGCTGACGAACGGTAACGTCAATAAAAAAATGAATTGTTCTTTTTGTTACCAATTTTGTTTAATCGACCTTGTAAATTTATCACAAATCACCGCAATACTTACACCAAAAAAACAAGAAAATTGTTCTATCTAAACTACGTATAAATCTTCTAAGTACACTATTAATTTACTCAAAAACAAAATTTGACTACACTAATTTAAGAAAACAACATTTAAGGTTTAAAAAAAAACCCATTACTAAAATAAAATGAATTCGATGACACTTGTTTTAGATCAAACTGCTTTCTTCCCAAAAAATAAAAGAACTTAAAATCCGACTAAGAGACGTCAAACACGCACAAAAAAAAGGAATAGACTAAAAGACAAAGATAGTATAGTCATCTCCTTTTATAGTAATTTAATATCGAAAAATTCGACAAAAGTGTTTCTGTTGAAAGGAAAATTATATTAATTTATGTTATGTTAATAAATGTTAGTACATTTTCCGTTTCAAAAAAAATTGTTTGTTATTTTGTAATACATAACATTGTAAGATGATTTCACGAAATAAGTTATTTCCAACGCATTGGGAAAAGATATTAAAATAGATTAAACGTAAGTTTAACCGACTTTATGATGTTTACGTGCTACGAAACAATAGCTTACAACAGTATTACAGTAAAACTTAGATCCATAACGGAAAGATGAATTGATAAAAAATATCCATATAAGAAATCGAATACATAACTAATTGTAGGATAATAATTTTTTCTATTGCGACGATTGGACAAATATACACAGCTGTTTTGAGGTCTGAAAGCATTCAGGGAAATTACGGTTAGTGTCCGGAGAGTTCAAATTTGTGTAGTATGGTGAAGTAATGCTGGTGAAAACGCAGCATGAACTAATATTAGGGGATTGCAAAGTAAAATATTATGATTAGTGGTGTTGTTATAAAAAAACTATGTGTAACGGAAACTATATGAAACGATAAGCTATAGATTATGAATGAATGAGAAATGATGTGAACTATGCGTGATAGGTAAAATGGTGCGATGCAAGGAAATGGAAATTACAAGAATCTATGACTGTACTACACTACGTGATCATACTCCAGTCTACATAACAATGGTGATAAATATTCTTGTTATTGTAATAAATATTCTATAATTCTCCAAAAAACCACAAACTTTGATTTGTATTAAACAAAGGTTAATCAAATTTTATTGAAATTTTACCAAGTGTTTGGACAACCTAAACTAAAATAAAAAATGTAACATATTTAAAAATTATGAGTCGTTATACTTAGCCTTTTCTTATTGTTGAACTAAAATATCCATCCGAAGTTGATGATGACGTAGTCACAAATAAATTTATAAAAAATTAAAAACAGGAAATTAGAAAATTAAATTGTAAAAACTTTCTCTTTTTCATCGACCATCATCAAGATCGGACACAATAAATTGTTATTATTTCGTTTGTTAAATAAATTAAAGGATTTTAAGTTGAAGTGTTAAGTTTTTTTATTAATCAAATTTTGTACAAGTTTTGCTAAGTACGAATTGTTGGTAATACTCCGGATCCAGCCGCATTATATTCATGGTCCTTCGAAACGGATTTCCATTGTATTCAACAGTTCCAGAAGAAAATTTGAAGAAATTTGTGAATAGTTTCAACAATTTGAGTGATTTTCGCTAAGCCAAGCCAAGCCACAGTTTCGCGCTCGATAAGTATAACCCTTTATAATATTAATCATCTGGAATAAATAAAATAAAATTTTAAATAAAATAAAGAATATATTACATTTGTGATCGTATAAATAGACAATTTAATTTATTTGTGATCGTTTATAGAAAATTTAATATAATTTGTGATTGTCTAGACAATTTAATTTATCTGTGAATATTTTCTGAGGTTATATATATATTTTTTTGAAGAACCTTTATTTCGGGTGATACATTTCTGTGATTATAGACATTGTTGAATAAAATTTAATTGATTTCGTAAATCTTTAATTATATTTATTAAAAGTAAATGAAAATGAATGCGCTGAAAAGAAGACATACGATTTTAAAGGGTCAAATTACTAGGTTAGTTACCTTTGCGGACCAAATTAATGAAGAAACGTTGATTGAGGATGTTAAGAATCGGTTAGCTCGGGCCAACGATTTATTAAAAGAATTTATTGAAAATGAAGATAAAATATTTGAACTAGATGAAATAGTAGAGTCAGAAATGGAACTTTTTGAGAATAAATACTATCATGTGGTTGCAACATTAAACACATGGCTCCGAAAATCTAATCTACATGATCGAACTTTGAATGAAGCAGCAGGTAGTCAGACCAATAACGAAGTCTGATTGTCTGATTTTAAGCTGCCTCGTTGTCAAATTCCGATATTTGAGGGAAAATATAGAGATTGGACGTCATTTTATGATTTGTTTAATTCGTGTGTTCACGAAAATCAATCATTATCCGCTGTACAGAAGTTTCAGTATTTGAAAAGTGTACTTCGTGGAGAAGCTGAAGCTCTAGTGAAAACTTTTTCAATCACTGAAGCAAATTACATAGAAGCTTTTCAAATGTTGTGCAAGCGATATGATCGTAAAAAGTACATAGTGTCTGAATACATTGAAACATTAATTGCTCAGCCTCCAATTAGAAACTTAACTCCAAATCAAATGCGAAAACTTTCAAATACGACAGAAGAAGTAATACGCGGTCTCAAAGCTCTTGCAAATCAGGCCGAGACACGTGATCCATGGGTTATTTTTATTGTCACCGAGAAATTTGATGATGAAACAAAACAACTGTGGGCGAGGGAAATGGGGAGTACAGCCTTTCCAACTATAAATGATTTAACTAAATTTTTAACCACACGCGCAGATACGCTTGAAGATGTTATGGTTTGCCAAAAAAAATCTCAACCAAAGTACAACAGTACTAACAAATCAATTAAATCAATGCATGTTTCCTCCGATATTGTCTGCCCTACTTGCTCCAATTCCCATAAAATTTACGAATGCGAGAAATTCCGTGAAATGAAAATTAATGAAAGGAGGGATCTAATAAAGCAGCTAGATAGATGTTTTAACTGTTTGAGTGAGACGCACAAGGTGTTCAGGTGTAAGGTAAATCGAAGATGTCAAATTTGTAGGCGTAGGCACCATACACTATTGCATTCAGATGAAGAGATTCCCTCTATCGATACCAATGAAAAATCAAATCATGAACCTTCAACCTCTAGTAATGTATCGTCAGCGTTACACAGTCCTCTCATATCAGGACAATCTATTGTAGATATTCCAGCTGGTCTGCTCCCAACTGCAGTGGTCAAAATTAGAGACAACATGGGACAATACCAACGTTGTAGAGTGCTGATAGATTCCGGTTCACAATTAACGTTTATTTCTGAAGCATGTATCCAAAGGCTCCGATTGCCCAGAGTTCATGCGAAGTTAGCCATAAAGGGAGTTTCGTCGGTTTCTGCTGCTGTAACTAGAGGTTTAACAGAAATTCATATGAGTTCTAGATTTGATTCAACTCATTTCGTCGAAACTAAGGCATTGGTACTATCCACAGTTACATCGCAACTTCCAACGGTGGAGTTTGATATTCCAAATTGGTCTAAATTAGATGGTTTGCAGTTGGCTGACCCCACATTTAACATCCCGGGGCAAATTGATGTTTTACTCGGTGTTAATCAGTTTTTAAAAATTCTTCAACCAGGACAGGTGTTAAATGAAGCTGAGAATCCCATTGCTCAAAAAACGATATTTGGTTGGGTCATTGCTGGGGAAGTTCCTTACAATTTAAAAATCGAAAATTACACTGTCCAGCAATCCGATGTCGATCTTGATAAGTCGTTGCGAATGTTCTGGGAGATAGAAGAGATTCCAAGAATCGAAAAATTTACCGAAGAGGAAGAGTTGTGTGAGAAACATTTCAAGGAAAATGTGTTTCGAGATTCAAATGGTAGATTTGTTGTTCGCCTACCGTTTAAGAATTTGAAGATTGACTTAGGCGAATCTAAATGGTTGGCAATCAAGCGATTAAAAACAATGGTGAGTCGATTTGAGAAAAATGTTGATCTACGGAATTCATATATTTCATTCATGAGAGAGTATGAGTTTCTCAATCATATGGAAATTATTCCAGAGCATGAAGTTGAAATCACCCCAGAAAAAACTTTCTATCTGCCGCATCATGGGGTAATGAAACATACAAGTACAACTACAAAGCTGCGCGTTGTATTTGATGGGTCAGCAAAATCGTCATCAGGCAAAAGTTTGAATGAATATCTAATGATTGGTCCGACTATTCAACAATCACTAATAAATATATTGCAAAGGTTTAGAACTCATAAAATTGTATTTACAGCGGACGTAGAGAAAATGTACCGCCAGGTATTAATAGATGGACAAGACACAGACTTCCAGCGAATTGTGTGGCAAGAGCAGCCTTCAGAACCCATTCGACATTATCGATTGTTGACCGTTACCTATGGAACAGCATGTGCTCCATATTTAGCCACGAAAATCCTGCAACAGTTATCAGAAGATTCAAAATCAAGCCATCCAGAAGCATCTCAAGTTATAAGGAATGATTTTTATGTGGATGACTTAATGTCGGGAGCAAGTACATCCAAGGACGCTGAAATTCTGATTGATAAAGTACGAAATATTCTAAACACGGCAGGTTTCAAATTAAGAAAGTTTGCTTCCAATGACCCATCAATTTTAAATTCCATTCCCGAAGAATATAAAGAAATCAAGGACTCGTTATTGACCAAGGAAAGCCATTTAAAAATTCTTGGCCTGGAATGGTATCCATCAAGGGACACATTTGGGTTTAAAATAATGTTAAAAGAAGATCAAGTTTTAACCAAACGTGGAATTTTATCCAAAGCATCAAAAATTTTTGATCCACTGGGATGGCTGGCTCCAACAATAGTTAGATAGATAAAAATTTTTATGCAACAACTCTGGATTTTGAAACTGGATTGGGATCAACCTTTACCATCGGAAACTGCAGATTATTGGACAAGTATCAGGCAGGACTTAAAAAATTTAGAATCTATTGAAATCCCGCGGTGGCTCCAAATAGAAGAAAGTTGTATTGAATTACATGGATTTGCAGACGCCTCGGAGTGTGCTTATGCTGCAGTCGTGTTTTGTAGATTGATAAAGGATGATGGGACGATAGCGGTGAATTTAATCACATCAAAGACGAAAGTTGCTCCCATCAAACAAATCTCCATCCCACGTCTGGAATTGTGTGCTGCAAACCCGCTTGCAAAATTATTGAGTGCAACAAAGGAAGCTCTAAATATTAAACATACTCACATATACGCCTGGACCGATTCTATGATCGTATTATCGTGGCTCTCTTCAGTTCCTCGAAGATGGAAGACTTTTATCGCGAATCGCACAACAGAAATTTTGGAAGTTTTATCCCGAAGCCAATGGAATCATGTATCATCAGAGGAAAATCCCGCGGATTGTGCGTCACGGGGAATAATGGCATGTGATCTGATCAATCACTCACTGTGGTGGCATGGACCAACTTGGCTTTGCGAAAATAAATCAAACTGGCCTTCACAATTTATAACAGAACCGACGAAACATTATTAGAAAGAAGAGATGTTGTAATTAAAACTCATCAAGCTGATATATCGCCAACAATAATTGAAATTCTTAACGCAAACATGTCCAAATTTTCCACGATGGTTAGAGTTCAATCATGGGTACATCGCTTTGTTCATAATTGCCGTGAGGCATCCAGAACTTCCGTTCAATTTCCACAAAATCTTACCTCGGCTGAATTGAAAAATTCCAGACTTGAAATCATAAAATGGATCCAAATGCAAGATTTTGAAGTCGAAATTACAACTGTTAAAAAAGGAAATTCATTATCCAGTTCGAGCAAATTGAAATCTTTAAATCCGATAATGGATGAAAGAGGTATACTACGTGTAGGAGGAAGAATACAAAATTCCTGGGCGCCTTTTGATGTCAAACATCCAATTATAATGTCTGGAAAAAGTATCGTTACTCAAAAAATCGTCGAAGAACTACATTTGAAGTACATGCATGCTGGGCCAACGTTACTTATAAATATCCTAAAACAAAGGTATTGGATTGTTGGGTGCCGAAACTTAGTACGACAAATTACTCACAAATGCGTTACTTGCGTGCGTCATCGACAAGCTCCAGCACAACAAATTATGGGAGACCTTCCTGAAGCTAGAGTAACCTTCACCAGACCATTTTTGAAGACTGGGGTGGACTATGCCGGTCCCATTTCGCTGAAACTTTTGAAAGGAAGAGGTCAAAAAATGTTCAAGGGTTACATTTGTATTTTCGTATGCCTTAGTGTTAAGGCAGTTCACATGGAACTAGTTAGTGAGCTAACTACAGATGCATTTTTGGGAGCATTTCGGAGATTCATAGCGAGACGTGGCCTTTGCTCTGACATTTTTAGTGACAATGGTACTAATTTTGTTGGAGCTGATAGAACGTTAAAGGAATTTTATAAATTCATAAATGCTAATACTAATTCTATTTCAAACTCTCTTTTAAGCGAAAATATAACTTGGCATTTTAATCCACCCGGAGCGGCCCACTTCGGGGGGCTATGGGAGGCTGCAGTCAAATCTACTAAGTATCACATGAGACGAGTTATTGGCAATCAAATTCTTACCTATGAAGAAATGGTAACGCTTCTAACCCAGATAGAAGCTATATTAAACTCCAGACCATTGTGTGGCAATAATTCAACCGATGACATTGATGCTCTCACACCATCACACTTTTTAATAGGGCATTCCAGTACATTAATTCCTGAACCCGATTTGAAGCAAATAAAAATTTCCAAATTATCACGATGGCAAATGGTGCAAAAAATGACTCAACATTTTTGGTCGCGATGGCATCGCGAATACTTAACAGCGTTGCAGCAACGTTCCAAATGGCAACTTAAAAAGGAGAATATACAAATTGACAGCATTGTACTAATCAAAGATGACAACTTACCTCCAAATAAATATTTACTTGGGCGAGTGATTGAAGTTCATGTAGGAAAGGATGCCTTGGTGCGTGTCCTCACGATAAAAACTAAAAATGGCATACTAAAGCGACCAATCCACAAGGTATGCGTTCTACCAGTATGTTGAATTTGATGATTCATGGTGGCTGGGATGTTTGGACAACCTAAACTAAAATAAAAAATGTAACATATTTAAAAATTATGAGTCGTTATACTTAGCCTTTTCTTATTGTTGAACTAAAATATCCATCCGAAGCTGATGATGACGTAGTCACAAATAAATTTATAAAAAATTAAAAACAGGAAATCAGAAAATTAAATTGTAAAAACTTTCTCTTTTTCATCGACCATCATCAAGATCGGACACAATAAATTGTTATTATTTCGTTTGTTAAATAAATTAAAGGATTTTAAGTTGAAGTGTTAAGTTTTTTTATTAATCAAATTTTGTACAAGTTTTGCTAAGTACGAATTGTTGGTAATACTCCGGATCCAGCCGCATTATATTCACCAAGCTTAAGTAATATTACGTAATATTACCAACTTTACCGGTAATTTTACCATAGGTGTATTACCTTTACATCTGTATATCTGAGGAATCTACGCAGTCTTGAAATTTTCTGTTAACAGACGCTCGAAGTATGAGAGAATGGCAGTCAGACATTTTTTGCAGGAAGATCAGAAATATGCCGTTGCCTTCTGGGAATTCTATTGGTTCGAATGATTTGATTGCCCAAATCACATTTCGAGCTCACACGTATAGAGGAAGTAAGTTTGTAGTTGTGTCTCTAGAGTTTAACAGCAGCTTGTGTTGTAGGTTATATGGTCTGGCTTACAGATTAAACGCAGAGAATTTGTGTGATCAGATGCAATATTTTTGAAGTTGAGTTGCAGTCGGTCATCGTTCCGCAACGCTCTCTCTCTCTAACTACCCATTTTTTACCGTCTGAGTTCTTTGTTTTTGTTGATAAGAGCCGATTGGTATGCCATCCAGGTGTTCATCCTTTTTATTTTGTTAAAGGACTTGTGAACTTTATGCCTCATTATCTTCAAATTGCTGTCCCAGGAAGGTTCATCACTGGTAATTTTCGTTTGTGGCAAGCAGGTATAGTGGTTGATTGTCGGATTGAGGGACGTCCGGTTTGGGTATTAAACTTTAAATATCAATCACCTTTGTTTTTTCCTTCCACTCCTTTACTCACTTCCCAGATTTTATTGCAACAAAAAGCGTAAGAGATTGTTCGCTTATCTGAACAGCATTAATCAAAAGGGAAACGGTTACTTTGTGGGGAAAAAGGTTTAGAATTTCATTTCTTGTTCTCACCCCAAGTGAATTTTGATTTCGATAGTATTTCTACGAGACATATAACAACATGCTCAACGTCGAACTCAATTAAAATGCAGCAAAAGTGAAATAGCGCATCCTTAAACCTATCTTTGTGAACTTAGTGTTTCTACAACCCAAGTAGCATTTTGCGACTAAATGTTTCTTGTGTCGTTTGCGACTACACCACAACGTTCCTGTTACCTATATCAGTTCCTAAACAGCAACATTTTACACGCCATCCAGGTAACAATTACTCAATAGGAATATTCCTATGTAGAAACAGACAAAATACACAAATTAGTATTTGCGTCAACACAATTTCTAAAATTACACTTTTTGAACACTGTGTGGTTAATTGTGTGTTGTGAACTCTTTTTAAACGCAATTCCCAAGTCTACACAATGTAGTGTGACTTGTTACACCCAGCGACGGTATTGCGTTAACCCATGTGGAAACATACTGTCTTACTGTCACTTGTCACATTTGCGTCTTTCATTAAAAATAACCTACGGATTGATAATGCCGAAAAATTTGCCACGGCCGTTTAAAACGACGACATCGTTTTATCGAAAAGTAAAAAAAAATATTCAGTTGCAAAAGGTCGGCAAAACTAAAAATAGATTCACTGCAAATGATGTGAAGGATTCCGAAGAAGTAAATAAATTACCGGCTTCATCTGTTTTTATTAATCATTTATGTAAGTCCATATTTAAGTTAACTCATTATTACATGAACTATCTAAAAGCATCGAAATTTCAGCACCTGCAGTTGTGTCGCTCCCTCCCACGAGTATAATTGAAGACTCTGAATTTCAAAGCACATCTGAATTAGTTTCAGATAATGATAATAATACACCACATAATATTTGTGATCACAAAGTTGAAGATCACAAAGTAGAAACTAATAACTTTGAAGACGAGGATGACGAACAGGAACAACTGGAAGAACAATTGGCTTTGGTTGAAGAATTAAGGATGTGGGCGTTAAAACATCGCATTGCGCATCGCGCAGTTAATGATCTACTGAGCATATTTCATTCGTCATGCAATATAAAATATTTACCAAGAGACAGTAGAACATTATTGGCCACTCCAATCGACGTAGATATTGTAAAAATGGGAGATGGAAGCTATTGGCATAGGGGGTTAAAAAATTCTCTAGAAAATGTATTTTGGAATATTGAGAAACCATTAAACATTTCGCTAATTATAAATATAGATGGACTGCCCATTTGCCGTAGTTCAAAAAATGAATTTTGGCCAATACTGTGCGCTGTTGATGAAATGCCTAAGATCCCAATTATGGTAGTTGGAGTTTATTTAGGACAATGTAAACCCATTTTGGAGCCTTTCCTCAACTATTTCGTGGATGAATACTTAGCAATTACAAAATCTGGCTTGTTTGTGAATGGATACAAAATCAATATTAAAATAAAATGTTTTGTTTGCGATACCCCGGCCAGAGCATTTATAAAAGGTTTGTTATGCATTATAGGAGTATAATTTTACACTATTAATATTTAATCAAATCATTAGGTGTAGTTGGGTTCAATGCATATCATGGTTGCATAAAATGTACATCGATTGGTGAATATGAGAATAATCGTATGAGCTATCCTAAAATAAACTGCGAACTTAGGACAGATGCTGGTTTCCGCAACAAATCAGATCCTGATCATCACAAGGAATACACACCACTTGAAAAATTGCCGATAGATTTAATTACTGATTTCGCAGTGGCTGATTCATTACATTTACTAGATTTGGGAGTGATGAAAAAATTATTGCAGATTTGGACAACTGGCTGTTGCAATTTCGACACAAAATTTTCAGCCGCTGAAATACAAAACATATCTAGTTTGTTAAAAAAGTACAACAGCTGTATGCCTATAGAAATTCATCGAGCTGTCAGAGGCTTGGATTGTTTGAAGTTTTGGAAAGGGTTAGAATTTCGAACATTTCTATTGTACTGTGGTCCTGTGATTTTAAAAGATTATTTACACCCTGAAGTGTACGAACATTTTCTGTATCTTGTTTGTGCTGTTACTATTTGCACTAGCAAACAATACTTGAAGTACGTTAAAAAAGCGAACGCAATTCTTAATAGTTTTATTGAAAAGTACATTGAATTATACGGCTCATATACAATCAGCAGCAATGTGCACAACCTATGTCATTTGACTGATGATGTTAAAAGGTTTGGACATTTGCCTTCGTTCAGTGCTTATCCGTTTGAAAATTTTCTGGGGCATATGTAAAGCATGCTCCGAACTGGTAACAGACCATTGGCTCAGTGCGCCAAGCGAATAATAGAACTATCTAAAATTAATATAACGTTATCTCAAAGCATTGCATATCCGATCGTTACAAATGAAAATAGGAACGATAAACATCAACTATCAAATTGTAAAAAGATATTTTGCAAAATTCAGTTAGAAGATGGCTTTACATTAACAAATAGAGATAAGGACAAATGGTTTATGACTAAGCAAAATGAAATTGTTGGCCTGTTGAATGCCACTTATTTCGAAGACAAATTATGTATTTACGGCAGAAGTATAAAAAGCAAAAAGGATTTTTTCCATCGACCAATAAATTCATCTCGTATTAATATTTTTTCATCAAGTGGCGAGCTGAATAATCCTAAACTGTTTGACTTAAACAATATAAAGTGCAAATTGATATCATTACCATACCCAAAAGGATTTAGTGTTTTTACCACTAATTCATACATTAGGCCCTACATAAATTGTTAATCAGATTGTGAAAACATTTTATTGGAAGATATTTTGTCTGTGTAACTTAAACAATCATAAATATAAATTAAAGAACTTTTTCTAACAACAAAGAAAATCTATTTCACCATATTTTCAGGTAAACATGCATCAGTTATCTGCTTGAACTTCATTGGAAATATTCGCCGGGTTTTCATTTTCCTTATCTTGTAATACTTCATTTGAGTTCTGGGGTTTCACTTCGCTTTTTCTAAAAAAATATTTTGTATTTAATTAAGTTTGAATTATGTAAATTTTATTTACATAATACATACCGTTTACGTTGGAGCCGTTGGAATGTATGTTTCAATATTTTATCCCTTAAAAACTCCTCATTTCTGGCTTTCGAGTGCCTGCAATCAGCCATATATATAACTTCAAAAATTACATCAATAATTTGGCTATACTTTTGAAAACTATGTTTTTGTTCGGACGATTTAGAGGAGCCAGTCCAAGAGTATTTAAGCAACATTTCGGTTTCGAACAAATAATCAATTATTTTGTAAATGAGCTTCTCGCCATCAGCAGTTTTACTATTACCACCAATAAGTGATAGTTGCAATATCTACAGTTAAAAAATAACTTTATTAACATCTAAATTTATGCAATGTTATACAATATGTTGTAACTTACCAATTGACTTTTCAACCCTTCCTCAAGATGTAACTTTGCGTTTAAATTTTCTACGTCTCCGATATGTTTTAGAGGGAAAGCAAACTTGTCTACTAAATCATTACCAATATCATTCGGCATCACCTCATTAGCCCTTGGCGAGTTTTGCAACAGCCTGTCTAATTTAATATTTATCTCGGCAACGGACTTGTCAAGCTTGTTGAAACGGTTCTCGAAGCATTGCATTGTATTGAGAATCTTTGAAATATTTTCTTGGAATCCCGTTATCAGTTGATTAAGACTAATCTCCTCAATTTCATTTTGTAAAACTTCATGAAATATTTCCGGTTCAGCATTGACGTCCGGACAATTTTCGATATTTGAATCGACAGTGCACTGTTCAATATGAATTACTTCATTGCTTAACCCGTTAAGGACGACATTTTATTTTTGAATAAAACTTTATTTATTTATTAACATTTCATATATAAAACAAGAAAAAAATAATGAAAACATTTTTTTTTGGAAAATTCATAATGAAAACTTCGGAAAACTGTGTTGCTTTTAAGCAACGTTCGGCCTACAATCATTTTTTTTTCTCACTTTCATTTTTTGGTATGATGAGATGAAAAACATTTAACACAAAGACCTACATCACATTTTGGACAAAATGTTGAGACAATTGATTTGCATTGACTGCCGGCACATCTTCTTCTCTTTTTATTAGCTATGGTTTGGATCAAGTGTTTCCCACCATCAAAACGGTGATCAAATTCCTTTGATACACGACCTAAATTTTTCTTTGCGTTTCCATAAGTTGTCAAATATTCGCCAACAACAGATCTTCTAAACTCAAGATTTGAAATAGAATTACCAGAATTTTTGAATTGAATCCACGCGTTATTCATTGCTACGTCAAACATCCAAGTCAAAAGTGGCCAATACCATTTTTTGCTTCGAATTCCAATCCGGTAATGATTTACATATTCATCCATTCGATCGGTTCCACCCATTTTTTTATTGTATTGAACAATAACATTTGGGCATTTGACATTCAATATTTTCTTTTCAGATGAACTATAACGCTTGACGTATATTGCAGGTTCATATCCGTATGCATTTGAAATAATTGTTACTACAGAACTATCCTTCCACTGCATAATGTTTATTGAGTCTTCTGAACTTTTTCTTGTTAAATATTTTCCGCGCTCCAATTTATTATATTCCGATTTGTTGAAAACATTGCAATTTTTTGGGATTCGATTTTTCCTCATGGTCCCAGTCCCACGATATCCTTTGTTATTCAAATGTGACACAAGGTTCACGCTTGAAAATAAATTGACGAAAAAAAATGAGTAATTTAATTCAGGATTTTTAATTTGATCAACCATTTTCACAAAAACTGCAGCTGGTTTCCCAAAAGTTTTCTCATAAATTGTGTATGTTTCGTTAGATTTGCCTGTGTAGATTTCAAAGTTTACTAAGTATCCTGAGGTTTCATTTAAACACAACGCTTTATAACCAAAACGAATAGGTTTTCCTTTAATAAATTGTTTACAACTATGTCGTCCAAAATATTTAATCATGGATTCGTCATATGATAAATTTTCTTGAGGAATAAAATTTTCAGAGAAATTTCTTTGAAGTTTTTTAATAAGCGGACGTAATTTCCATAATTTGTCGGTTGAATCAGGACAACTTACATCACAGCAATGTATACTTCTAATGATTGAGAGAAAACGATCTCGACGCATTGAGTTTACAACTAACAAGTTCTGTAAATCCATTTCAGAGCTCCAATATAATTTTCGAGATGGTAAAATATTATAGCCTGTTAAAAACAAAATTCCAATTGCGCATTTTAATTCATTGATTGACAAGTTCAACTGCTCATTGTATTTGTATAATGCATAGCGATTTGTTTGATCTACGAATTCTTCAAATATGTCATTTGTCATAAACATTTCAAAAATGTGATAGGGTTGCATATTCCTAAACTTTTCAAAAATTGGTTGTGGAAAATCATTTTGCACATTAATTATGGTTCCATCTTCCCATATTCTATTTATATTACTATGAAATGGTTTCTCAAAATTTCCAATTGATACAGGTTCTAGGGATGGACCGTTATCAATTACCTCGATTTCCACAGGTTCACTCATAAACTCATAATCTTAAATTGAATACCCGAGTAATCACTAAATCGAACTTCAGCATTAGCAAGAAGCTGATTTTTTGAGAGGTTGTCAATTTTTCCTGGACCATCTTTTTCTCCCGAATCTTCATCTGATAAATTATTTACATCTGGCGGCTGAATTATAATTTCGCTTACATTTCCTATATCTTCTTCCTCCAAAAAAGCAATAACTTCTTCAAGTGTGAGGTTTCCGCTAAACTTAATTTGTTTTAAATCTTCAATTGATATAAAATTGCTGAAAAAATAGTCCAGAAAGAATATATATTATAAATTTGTCAAATAGGCCGAACGTTGCATTTAGGCAATTGCCAAAAAATCAAAAAACACACAATTGACCGAACGTTGCTTTGACGCAACGCAAACTTAAATCATGTTTTTTTTAATTATTTAGCACTGATCACTTGTTTTAAGTTCACAAAATTAAAATTTTATGCTTTTTAATTAGTTTTTTAAAAAAAATTCACATTTTTCAGATCGTTTTATCACTTAAAATTAAAAAATTACCTCATCATTTTTTTTATGTCATCAACAAATATTCACCTTTACTTGTATTAGTAATTTTTCTAAATATTTTAGCACTTTTTCTAATAAGAAATTAATTTCTAAAGGTAATAACCATATTTTCAAATTATTTCATAGCAGTTTGTGAAAATTACGAATATTTATTGTAGTGTTGCGTGTAAGTAACGTTAGTCCGAAACGGGTTAATTCAGAAGTAATATCTTCTGTTGTTACGTCCTCAACAAACATTTTTTCGAAGTCTTGTTGGGGACCACTAAAAATCACTTTTTTTCTAATCCGTTTATTTTGTTGCATTTGCTGGAGATGCCTGTAATTAAAGTTAACTTATTTTTATTACTGTTAAAATAATATGATACCACTACTTACAAGTCTTCTGCTTCTGTATCACTTAAATTAGAAAAATGGATTTCGAGTTGCCGTCCTTCAACAAATCTAGAGGCTACTGCTACGACTGAACAAGACGAGTGGGTCCAATTTTCGGAAGGTGATGAGTTTGGATCTGCCCGTAATTTATCAAGTTGTTTGATATTTAAATTTTGTGGCCACCTTAATGTTTTATTGCTCTCCCATTTTGCTGGAACTGGAGAATAGCAAATACCTGATTTTTCAAGAGTCTTAATTAGCTTGTATGCCATAATTATTTTATTTAATTAATCCGCACCAAATAATTGTTTCACGTTTTCGGCGTTTGACAACAGAAATGACATATGTATCCCCACTAGGAATTATTGTACCCACAGTGTATACACAATTCCCAAATTGACACAATTTTTACACAAAATGAACACAGTTCCCAATTAGGAATTATTTTTTGACATAAATAACACACAATTCCTAAATAAACACATTTTTCACACAAAATTACCGCAATTCCTAAATAGGATTTGCTTGTACACATATAAAACACAATTCCTATATAGGAATTTACCTTAAGACGCAATTCCTAAATAGGAATTTTTCTTCACACGCAATTCCCAAATAGTAATATTTATGTCCGACATATTTATGGCATCGTAAAAAAATGGCGTATTAAAAAATACAATTTTAATTTATGATTTTACTGATTTCTCTTACTCTAAACAAGCTAAGGAATCTATATTTTGTCATGCCACAAATAAGGAATTTTTTTGAAATTAGTTCCAACTGTCAGTATTGCGGTTATTAAAATTACAAAATTTTTAATAAAATTATAATTATATTAATTAGTTCATATTTTTACTGGGTAGTTGAGTTTTTCGAGCTATAATAGCAATATTCACTGACAAAATGATAATTCCCAGTAAATTTCGGTCTAGAATGCTCCTTTTTCGTATTAAAAAATTCATGTTTTAAAATAAGACATTTTATAATTCCTGTTCATTATATTCTATATAGTATAACAAGTTAAAGTTTATGTAAAATAATATTATTGTTGTTTACGTAATAATATTTGTTAAAAGGAAATTATTCCCGATTTGTGTCAAGAGCATTATATCAGAAAAATATTTTGACGCAAAGCTGTTATTGTGTCAGAAATTGTTACGTAACAGAGAATTAACAAACAATCCCATACAAGGTTGTACAACTGGTCCAGTAATGGTCCATTACTGGCAGCCAGTAATGCAGCAATGGGCGAGTACTGGCAACCACGACTGGGCCATTAACATAATTTTTCTGGATGATAACTTCGGACAATAAATGGTTGCCATTCTTGGGCCAAATACTGGCAACCATGAATGAGCCGTTAGAAAAAATATACATTATTATCATAAGTAAATTTAAATAAATTAAATACAAACTAATTTAAAATAAAATAAAAATGACGGAAAAAATTCAGAATTCTCCATACAACACCGCCCTGACTCCGCCATTAAAAAAAATATAAAATAATATTTTTTATACATAAATTTAAATAAATTATTTACAAGATAATTAAAATAAAATAGAAATGAAAATAAATTAAAACATATACCAACCTTTTCTTTATTACCATAGTCTTTCAACCGAAGAGGCGATAACTAAACTATATGTGAAATATAGTGAAAGGGAAAGGGATAATGCTCTAGTGAAATTTAAAAAAAATGACAGATCGGCAAATTCATGGCTACAGTACTGGCCCAATAACAATAGCCAAGTAATATTTGCCATTCATGGTCCAGTGCTTGGCCATTCAAAGGTAACAATATACTGGCTATTTTCTGTAAACCCTAGATCGGCCGATGATTGGTTCTAGTATTGGCCCAGTAACAATAGCCAAGTACTGTTAACCATTAATGGACCAGTGCTTGGCCGTATGTCAATGTCTGGCAAAACCTACTTGGGATTAACTGCGTGAAGAAAATGAGGCAAAGAAGGCACGAGTTTCGCCATTGTGTACAGAAAATGTGTCTGTCTGACACAATATTGACATTGTGGCAAACACAATTCACACTTTGCGTTGCGCCACTTCCGTAACTTGGAAGACATATTGTTGACATAGTTTAATAACACATGTTTCCAAATAGGAACCAATTTTGACACCACAACGTCGCCACGTTTAAAATTCAAATTAAAATGCTACTTGGGAATCGGGGGGCCCTTCCACAATTATTCCAAACTCACCTGCCCTTAACACGGCTTAGTAAAGGTTTATATCAATTGGGTAAAATCCCATTTAATCGCCCTTACTGCACCTACAAATCAAATGCCAGGCTTTGGGTGGTGTAGCGCTCCTTCAATTAGATAAATGATTTACCAAGCCTTCTTCGACGTGTTGTGCGATGGTTTTGTTGACTTTCTGGTTTGCTTTATACTTACTCCTGTCTGCCACATTCCACTCCGAGCAATTTTAGATGAGCTCGAAATGTGATACCATCTTGTACCTCCTAGCTAGTCTCTAGCTGACAAACTTGACTAGAATTCTCCAGCATTGTACCAGTTTTTATGACAACTTTTTTCGCAAGTCTTAACACTTCAAAGTCTGATGTTTCAATCCCTCTCTATATAAAAATACAAATCTTATCATAAAAATTAATTCTATTGACCAAAAAATTTCAACTTATAAAATAAAAATCAATTTGTTAGACACAATAACAATAATAAACCGGATAACTATAAATACATAGAAACAATTTCATAACCTCAAACTTTATATTAATAACGATGTCAATCAGACAATAATTTCTTTGTTGTGTCTCAAATACGATTCAATTTTTCATCAACAATAAAAACAAAAAAAAATAGTAATAACAATAATCATAATATTATTAGTAATTCTAATAAAGTTTTAGATAAACATCAAACTTAAAAATTGTTTCATTATTATTATTTTGATTATTTTGATGAAAATCATATACATAACCATAAAAAAAATGACAATAAAAAAAACTCTAACCTTAAAATTTTATTTTAAGTTTTTCACAATAATTTTCTTTTATTCTTTTTTTTTTGGTAAAAACAAAATAAAAAAAAACTGCAACATTTTATCGTTTTCTTAACCTATTTTTTGAATTTTTTTTTCTTTTATGTCTAACCATTTTTTTTGGAAAATTTTTATGAAAATCAATTTAAATGATGATGAGTTGGATGGATCTTGTTGTTTCCCGAGGGGATTGGGCATAGAATTTCAGATGGTATATATGATTTTGGGTTGGTATTTGTATTTGATTTATCATATATTCGTTTGTTTGACATACCGAATGTGAAATCAATATTGTATGCGCTAATAGATCTAATGACGTACACTATTACGCATCTTAACTGCGATTTTGTTTCTTGCATTATTTTTCTTATTTTTTATTGAGTGTTTTGAAGAAATTTGAAAGAATTTTGTAGTTTGATTGTGAAAATTTTTTTTGTGTAACATATTGATTATCATGTTTAGTTGTTGTTGAATGTTGGGAAATTGGAAGTTGAAGGCTTTAATTGGAAAAATATAGCTTTATAGCTTTATAGCTTTATTTTTTATTAATTTTGACTATCTGAATGGCTAGGGCTACCAACTCTTGAAAGCACGCAACCTGGAGATTTTATAATATGGAAAAATATAATTCAACTAGGGTAGCGATTTTGTACCATTATCTTTCCTAGAGAAATAAAAGGAGAGATAAATTGTAATATATACAATTCTTTGATTGACTCATTTAAATTGTAAATATGTCACGTGTCCATAAATGTCACGTCGTGATTGGTTCGATTTGTATTCTATTTGAATTTATCTTGAAGGGAAATTTGAGTGTGGCTATGTAGACTTTTTTTTTAGTTTTTTTCCAGGATAGGGTTACCATATCTAGATCTACCAGAAAGAGTATTTTGTCGAGAAAATAAGTTCAAAAAAGAGTACAAAAGAGTACACATTTAAAACGACCACTTTATAAAAATAATAAGTTAAATTCAATAAAAAATCAAAAAATTGTAATTGGTTAATTTGTTTTATTCTTATAACTTCAATTCAAAAATATGGAGGGGCTGAAATCTCACAGCTCTGAGATATCAAGACTTCGGTCTGGGTTAAGGGTTTCGATATAGTTTTCGGCAAAAAACTTTTATGAGGACATGGTTTTTAGTTTTGGGCAGCGATGTATATCAAACATAACTCTTTGTTAAAGTACAAGTATTTGTTTATCTCTGTTTAAAAATTTATTACAAAACTAACACGAAACATCAATACGTTGCCGGAAAATTATAATCAAAATTCCAAAAATATTGTTAAATTAAATAAAATCAAACTTTTTCAAAATTCCAAAAATATTCCAAAAATTAGAATGAAATCAAATATTTAAATTTTTTCCTAAATTCCAATATTTTTTCAAAAATTCTTAAAAATTCAAACTTTTTCCAAAATTTTAAAAATATTGCAAAAATTATTACAAAATCAAAAAATGAAAATTTTGCCGAAATTATAAAAATCTTGCAAAAATTATTACAAAATCAAAAATACAAACTTTTTCAAAATTCCAAAAAAATTTCAAAAACTATAACAAATTAAAAAATTTCCATGTCCAATTTCATTTTCAATTACATTTACGTCATAAAAACAGCTACATTTTTTTTCCAAAAAATTGGCTAAAAAAAATAAATGAAATCATTTTTTGACACACTTGACATTATTTTTTGACAAACTTATAATGCCATAATTCTCAATAATAATAATAAAACTTCATTTCAAACAAACAATTAATTTTATTTTTTTTCCAAAAAATTAGGTAAAAAAATAAATAAAAATCTTTCTTTTGACACACTTGACAACATTTTTTTGACAAACTTATAATGCAATAATCTAGTTTTTGATCTCACATACCAATCCCGACCATCAAGATTTCTCAAAATTTAATGTTCCTACTCGCAATCACTTAAAATGAACGTTTTTTAAGCCAAAAATATGAAAATTTGCTATTTTTTGACACACATAATGATTTTTTTGACACACTTCCGGTACAGTTATCGAACACAGCTTCCTTTCGGACCTGTCCCTTGTGAATACCTATTTTTATAAAAAAAAATGTTGAAATCCCTCCAGCCGTTTTCCCTGCAGCGTAGGTACCTTTTTTTTTTGCTTTTTTAGAATCAGTAGGTCCTAAAACGTCGAGAAATGTCAAAAAAAGTGGGGGTAAGAATTTCACTTTGAGCCCATGAATGAAATACTTAGGTCTTTCAGACCGAAGTAATAGATAAATAAATAAAATAATAAAAAATTATATAGTACTTCAGGTAACTAAGTTTTATAATTGTGTCTATATTAATATCATCATGTACTCGTAAATAACTAAGTATATATATACTATCCTATGAATCCATATTTCGCTTTACTTCGCACTTCCGATAAAAGTTTTCTGTTATTTAAACAATATTCGTAGAACTGTTGGCAGTTAAAATGTTTAAAATTAAATTTAACCATCAGCAATCTTTTAACTGCTTCAATTGATAGTCTGTTCCTCTCATCTGTCCCCTGTGCATTAATTAAACTAAAAATTCTTTCAGTGGTTGCATTTTGCGATGTTATTGCGAAACAAAAGCTATATATCTTCTGGAATTCTGATGAGGTACTATAGTTACGGTTTTTAAAATACTCGACCTACTTTTCACAGCTCAGTTTATTTAAAAACTCTTCGCTTCCATCAACTTCATCCAAAAAACTGTTTAAATTAACATTTTGATCAAATAGCAATGAATCATTTATATTTACACCTTTATCATCGAGATATAAAAGTGTTTCTTCAATGTCACTCCAGTTGGTTTTTTTTCTAAGGTCATCCATTGAAATATTTTAAGTTCGGCGATAGAAGAGGTCCACATTTCCAGGTAGTCAATGCCACGCTGATAAACTTAAATTATTTTGCCTTTCAAACAAGAACTCCTCTGTTGTTCGATATTTTTTCGAATGATTTCATTCACTTTTAATGGAATAAACTCACCAGCAACTCTTTCCTTTAAAATACGTTCGACTGTTCCTAAAATACTATAAATTTCCATTATAGAATTCCGATCTCTTTCTATTTGCTCAATTTTCGAAGGAAATGTGTACATTAACGAATGTGTGAACCAAAGATAGGCCTCATTTAGAGGATTTTCAAAAAATAGTAGAATTACAATTGGAGTCTGCTTTTGCGACAGGACTTCAATGCTGGATATAATTGAAGAATTCAGTTTACCGACGGAAACAAAGACCTATTCCAAAGATAGAATCCACATGAATTGGTAGCCCGTCTAGAGCATGTTGAACGCAATTATTTAAAATATGCGCTGGACATCCTACCCTAATTAAATCACGACTTAATTCTGATTTTAATCGATGAAATACATTGTTTTCTCCTCTCCTCTCAATTCCACCAAAATTCGTATTGCAATTATCCCCGGTAAAGGCGATACACTTTGCAATGATTAATTGGCAAATTGTTACAGATTTTTTATCAGGCACTAAAGTTAAATTTATTAGGATATGCTGAATTCCCAATTCAGTGTCAAAATATTGTTCCAACACGGGAAATATTTTAGTGGCTCCATGATTTGAGCCATCCGTACAAACACCTACATATGCGATTTTTAAACTGTCAATGCGTTCCATCGCTCTGCTTAAAGAATTAGGAGCGTTATTCACTATTGCTTCTGTCTTGGTCCTGGCAGAAGAAATTTTAGAAGCAGTTTCCGAATCACTGAAATAAACGCCTATATAATTTTGTGGAACAGTCGGATGATTTGTAGCTTTGATGGTGTTTTACAACATGAAATGCTAAAGTTGCTTCCACCGCTAGTACTCTAACTTCTACTTCATTTTGCCGAATAAAAGTTTGGTCAATTTTTCTAGAAGAACTTGTGGATTGTATGTGACTTTTTTGCTTATTGGATACCAGATGCTGATCTAAATCGGATTTCCCTTTATTTGCAATCAGTACATTTGTTCCACAAACTTCGCAAAAAGCCTCAAAATCTGATTTGGTACGGGCATTTAGTCTCCAGTAAACATGGGGTATTTAGTCTCCAGTTCGTCATTATATTTGCACTTTCGTGCAAATTTGCCACATTATTGTGGTCGTTAGGTTAGCTGTTTTTTATTAAAAAAAAATAAAATAAGATTGTTCAAGTAAAACACTACAAACCTCACAATGACACTTTCTTATTATTAGTATGTTTTTTTTTAAATTTTAAAATTTTAACAAAAAGTTGTGTAAATTTTAAACAAATTTAACAGGTAGAATAATTAATCAAAAATTATTGAACGCGGTATAGCGGTATAACACTTCATTACTAAAGGAATCCCCGTTTGAAATGAGAATTTTTTTCTTTTGTTTTGTGTTCGTATAAATTTTTAGTAAAATATTGAATTATTTTGAAAAAGAGTACTTTTGATGTAATTTTAAAAAAAGAGAGAGTACAATTTTTTTAGACTCTAAAAGAGTATTTGTACTCTTAAAAGAGTACGGTTGGTAACCCTATTCCAGGAGAGATAATTTTCTACACTAGAGAATTTCAAAATTGCGCTACAAGTTCACGAATTTGTTTGTGCTAAAAGATGAGTTAGGTTTCTTTATCGGGGGTTTTGAAGAAATTCAAAAAATTTCGTTTCGTTTATTTTAGTCTTTTTCGATTTTTTATATCGTTTTGTATTATCTTCTTTCTCTTCTGTATTCTCTTTTTCCCTATGGTTAGGCTTTTTCGTGGCTTGTGTATTATATATATGATAAAATTTAATTTAATTTAATCTCCATCATGCTTTATAATGAAATTAATACAGAATAATCTGCATTTCCTGTAAATGCGTTAACTTTTTCGAGCCCCTCGTTTGATTTTTCAACCATTCATTATTGAACGGACGTAATAACATTTTCTTTTATTTTTTTTTTTTTTTTTTTTTAATAAAATGTGATGTGTAGTAGGCATTACAATATGTGTCACAACAACACATAAAAACCTTTTAAGACCAAGGTCCCACAACAACATGCGTTCTAAGGATGTTAATGGATGGTCAATGGATGTTAATGACGCAAATCTGTTTTTTTTGTTTTTTTTAATATTTTTTGTAAATAATGGACAACTAAACTATAAATCCTATCACATATAAAATATGACATAGGCCAATATTTCGTGATAGGATAGGGAAAATAAAAATAAAATAAGAGATAAAAAGCAAATTTGATTTAAAAATTTGCAGGAACAAAACTAAAATTTGTTTGCCAATAGTCCAGCTAATGGCATAATCCTTGATTATGGGACGCAGTATATTTTTCAATGATTAAAGCTCAGATATATAGTTATATGAAAGCTCGTTTCTTCGAGCAAGCTACAGCGTACCCGCGTCAAGGAATATTCATTAGCTAAGATTGAGAGTGCTACCGTTGACTGAATACAGTTCATCCGCCAGCACCCCTAAGATATCACCTTGGCTAGTGATATCTCACTGCTATTGCCAGTGGTATGTGATATCTCACGTTAACTCATGTGCCAATAACAGGGACTGGAGTGCGCGGGGTTGTCACACCCGTGGATCAAAAAATAGAAAAAAATTAACAAATCAATAAAAACTGATCCCTCCATGCGATTGTCATTCTTTTCTTTGGGATTATTTTCATTTGACTGATATTTATTATTTAATAGTAAAATTAAGATACGCACAGTTTTATACGGACAACTAATTAAATTCAAATGTCAAAACCATTCAAAAAACTAGTAGGGTAGGGTGTGACCATAGCGGCCACGCCAAGAACTTCCCGTTAAGTTAAATAGGTAACATAAAGATATTTTCTTAAAACTTTAATAAATTGAAATTCTTTTTCTAAGACTTGCAATTAATCGTCATATTTTCATCTTTTGGTTACACTGGAAAGAAGATTTTCATTGCACCATATATTTAAAAAACTTACGGTGGAGTCTACTTAAAGTCTACTTTGTCAACGTTACTAAATTTTTTTCGATTTTTCTCAAACAATATCACCATTTTTAGGGTTCCGTACTTTGAAAAAGTAAAAACGGTACCCTATTGGTGAGACAACGGTGTCCGTCCGAATTTCTACATAATCGATTTTCTCAAAAACTATAAGTGCTATCAACTTGAATTTTTTTACAGTTATACAATGTATTTGTCCACGCCTACTGACAACAAGAAAATTATAAATATTATTTTTTATCAATATTTTATGAACATTAATAAGGAGATAGTAAAACAAAAGTTTGTTTTAAGGCATCGAGTTTGGTTTAAAACAATCAAAAAAAATTCAAATATTTCTAAAAGACATTTCAATGAATTATCGACTGCTTAGTTTTTAAGGGGCTGGGCTGTAGGTTACGCCAAGATATATCGATTGTGACCATTGAAGTTGAAATCGGATCATCCGTTGTGAGAGAGCGTTGGACAAATTTGTGTCCACATACATACATACTACCAGCTAAAAATAGCCTAAACAGCTTCAGGAGGTCTTGAAACGTAAAGATATTATAAAAATTTCGATTTCAAAAATCGACCCAAAAACAATAACTTTTCATATCGGGAAGTTAATGAACAGTTGACCAGGCAATCTACTCTCGAACCTCTGACCTTTTTATCAAACTTAGAAAATAACTCAGGTTTTTGATATTCAAGTAAACCCGGATGCTGTTGCAGCTCATTTACATACAAAAGTTTCATCCAGATATCATTCGTTTGCATAAAGAAAATAACACGTCGTTTTTTCACATTTTGTTGAAAATCTCAAAAACGAAGATACCAATTGTTTATACAAATGTCATTATAAATGTTTGACATGGTGACAAACAATATGGAAGCTTCATGACCTTGATAGCATTATTTATTAATCTCATGATATTTGCAAGAGATGATTTTCAGTTTTTTGGAAACCACTAAAAAACAAATGATTTAATTTCGCTAGAAAAGGACTGGGCTCTAAGTTACGACAAGATACATCGATTGCGACCATTTTCGTTAAAATCGACCCATCCGTTGTTGAGAAAGCGTTGCGCAAAAATTCTCCACACAGCGATATACACATACATACATACACACACACACACACACACACATACAGACTGCCAGCTAAAAATAGTCTAAACAGCTTCAGAAGGTCATGAAACGTAAAGATATCATAAAAATTCCGATTTCGAAAATCGACCCAAAAACAATAACTTCCCATATCGGGAAGTTAATAATTGAGCTCAGGAAAAAAATTTAAAAATAGAAAATAACGGTTTGGAAGTTATTCTTGGCCGCATAAAATAGGTTTGCAGCAACCTATTGTAACTTTGTCCACTTTGGTAATCAATAAACTAGAGATTCGGGTTGGCTTTTCGGTTGGCGATTTTTTTTTTTTTTTGAAGAAGTGTTGTGTAGTAGGAATTACAAAATGTGTCACAACAACACATAGATACCTTTTAAGACGTAGGTCCCACAACAACATGCGTCTTGAGGTATAGGTGGACGCTTTTTTTAAATCTTTGTGGATTGAAGGCACTCGAGACTATTGATTCGGGCAAAGCATTCCATGTGTACGATGTACGCACAAAGAAATCTCTTTGCATTCTATTACTATGACAGTGAGTAATCTCGACAGTTCGACCGCCCGCACACACCGATTGACGAGTAAAACGGGGAAAAACATATGTCTGAGGCATTATGGACCTGATTTCATCCGAGCACTGCTGGTGACGATATTTATAAAAAACAACGAGATCAGCGACTGTGCGACGATGTTGCAGGGAATCAAGACCTTATGTTAAATCTCGATCACCAACAATTCGTATAGCTCGCTTTTGAACAGAGTCCAGAAGAGCAAGGATAGTAACAGATGCAGCACCCCAAACTTGACAATACTCCATACAGGGACGAATATAGGACTTATAAATGTGGAGTAATTGATGCAAAGTAAAATATTTTTTACATCTATTGAGGAGGCCGAGTTTTCTTGACGCGCTCTTTGCTATGGCCATTATATGATCGTTCCAGAGTAAGTCATTGGATATTGTGACTCCCAATAAACGAATGCTTTCACATTCGCGTATTTGTTCGTCACACATATTAATTGAAATATCGTTGGGAAACTCAGTCTTTGATCTGGAAACAATCAATAGCTGTGTTTTGGTGGAATTAAAATTGACCAAATTTTTGTCACCCCAATCGGCGACTTTTTTTAGGTCCTCGTTTACATTTATGGCAGCGTCTCTCCGGACGGGAATTATTCGTTCATGCATTTTACCCTTTGAAGATAGGGGGACGAATGACTTGTGCAGTGTACTATCATCTGCAAAACTATTTATTGGGTTACTGGTGATTTGCAACAGTTCGTTGATATAAATTAAAAATAAAGTGGGAGATAAAACTGAGCCTTGGGGTACACCAGCGTTAATTAATTTGGACTCAGAAGAAAAACCGTCTATAGATACCGAGATGTATCGGTTTGACAGAAAATTTTGAATCAACTTCACGACTGCGGGATGAAAACCGTACGCAACGAGCTTGTTGATCAGGTTGGCATGCCAAATTCGATCAAATGCTTTTGAGATGTCTAATGCGATCACGTACGTTTCACCACCTTTCTCAAGTATGCTATTCCAAATATGTGCCACATAGTTCAATAGATCGGTTGTTGATCTTTTGTTTCTAAAACCGTATTGGCTGTCAGATATCAAATGGTTGTCTTCCAAAAATTTGGATATGTGTGAATTAATATAGTGCTCGTATATTTTAGACATGACTGGGAGTAAGGCTTTTTGTCTATAATTTGAAATATCACATTTCGTTCCTTTTTTTGGGACAGGCTGGACATTGGCCAACTTCCAGCAGGATGGATAAATATCAGATTTATAGGATTTATAAAATATTTTGGTGAGGGTTGGTGCAAGTTCTTTTGAAAATGTTTTTAGAATAACAGGAGGAATGTTGTCCAGACCAGAAGCTTTGTTGTTGTTTAACCCCCTTAAAAGTTTTTCGACAATTTTGGGTTTGAAATGTAATTGTTTCATATTAACTCCTGAACACTGGATTTGGGGTATTTCTTTAGGAGTTTCTAAAACTGTTGAATTTGAAGCAAAGCGTTCCGCGAACAATGTAGCTTTCCTTGCAGGGTCAGTAATGATTAAGTCACCATCAATGATAGGAGGGATAGAAGATTTGGTACCACAATTTAGAGAATTAATGGCACTGTAAAAACTTTTGTCAGAAATTGACATACTCGAAAGTTTTGCCGCTTTCGCTCTGTCAATCTCTGCTTTTTCGTTTTCGATTATCTGGTTTGATATTTTATTAGCCTTTAAATATTGGAATCGATTTACAGAGTTCTTTTTGTGAATCCAAATATTAAATAATCTACGTTTGTTTCTAAGAGCCAATTTGGCTGCATTCGAAAACAAATATTTTTGTTGGGGTTTCATTATTGAAAAGGGAACGAATTTGTTAATACCGAATTGAATGGTTTCAGTAAAGTTTTGAGCAGAAACATTTACATCGTCAGTATAAAAACAATGACGATCAAAAGGGAAACCTTGAAAAAAACTTCGGAGACCATTGGTGTCCATTTTTGAAAAGTGAAATATTTTACGGGATTTGGGAACTCTAGTTTGTAGCAAATCAGTTTTGATAACTGATGTGATTAGATAATGGTCAGAATTTCCAATACTACCCTTATCGACATCGACACTCGTAATATCTGGCATAGATGTGAGATAAAGGTCTAAGAGAAAACTTTTATCTCCGCCATTACGAGGAGTGAAAGTTGGGCTTTTTACAATCTGCGTCAGGTCGTGCGATGCAGCAAATATTTCTGCCTGCCTTCCATTGTTGTCGTCGGTCATTTTGGGAAATTCCAACCACGATTTGTTGTGAACGTTGAAGTCACCGGTAACGATAACCTCACAACTTTGAAATTGTGCTCTAATTTCGTCGACAACATTAGTCAAGTCATTAAAAAAATTGGGATTATGTTTGTTTGGGGACCGGTATAGAGCTATTGTGAAAAAAGAAATTTCAGGTAGACAAACCTTTAATACTACTGTACTGTAGCCATCACCATGTACTTCATAATTTGGAAAGCGTTTATATGCAACACACTCATGAATGTATGCACATACACCTTGATGGAGTTTAAAAGCTGATTCAAGCCTATATTTGGGATTTAGTGTTACGTCATAGGGATAGTTTTCAGAAACTTGTGTTTCTGTAAGAAAAAGAATATGCGGTTGGTCATGCTCGAGATGATGTTGCTCGGCGTCCCGGTTGACATTCAATCCACAAATATTTTGAATGTGTATTTTAAAAAGTTTTTTATCAAATGTGATAGTCATTTGATCAAAATATAATTTGTTTTAAAAATGGGTAACTAAACAATAAATCCTATCATATAATAAAATATGACATAGGCCAATATTTCATGATAGGATGTAAGAAATAATAAACAGGTGAAAACAAAGTTTTTAAAAAATTTGAAAGGTTACTAAAATATTTATCCATATTGTTCGCACGAGTTAAGACGCAATAAAGGTAACCAACAAGCCTTCGTCTATACCTGTTAGAAGTCTATATACAACTGGGGGCGACAGGTGCCCAGAGGATGGTACTTTTGTGGTTTGACCCAGCAAGAGTCCTCTCTGGTGTGTACCCACCAGGGGGTGCTAATAAGGGAGCACCTTCCCGTGACCCGGGCGGCTAAGCCAAGGTCCCCGTACCGCTAGACATGACAACAGGTTTACGGTTTGCAATAGCAGGCTAAAGCCCACTATAGCTCAGGTACCTCGGGTTCGCCAAGTCCCGCAAATAAGGCTGCGCCTTTCGCAAACAAATAAGGCTGCGCCAAAATTATATTACAATAATTAATCGAATTTTAGTTTAATTTTGATTTGCGTTACGGTTCAAGATGTTTTTGTGGCACTTCTGAAATCACACGAAAAAGTGAGACAGATGTTAGAGGAAGGCACAGTAAATCATTCTTTGTATAAAATCTACTCATTTGCAGAGAGTGCAGGATGTGTAAGTTTATAATGAAATAGTTACACTACATCTGTCTTCGGGTCATGTGTCGATTTTTTTAATTCAATTTTAACTAAATATTTTTTTCTGTTTGACCTTATGTTTATTTTTTTTTTGTTACTTATAATTTTTTGTGTTTAGTAATTTTTTTTGTTTGGCCCGGCCAGTTTATTTGGTAGACCATGAGAATATATCTCGGGGCTAAGGTTCGAGCCCGACTCCCATATCGTTTTTTTAGTCTCAATCAATTTTGTGTGTGATTATTGGGGTTTCGCTTGCCAGTTGATTTTTGATAGTTGAAAATTGAAGATGGTTGTGAGTGGACCGGTAATAGTGATATCAGTAAAATTTAAAAATCTTAGCTCAATTAAATTTTTATTAAAAAAAGATGAAAAAATTTCTGACAATAACAAGGGGAAAAAGTAATTTAATAGAAACAGAGAAGTAGCTGTCCCAAGAGTCAGCAATTAAGTTGTTATTGTAACAAGTCATATTTTGGAGTACAAGTTTTAAATTATTGGTAATTTTCGTATGTAAGAAAATTTTCGTATGTGAGGGGTCTAGTTTCAAAGTGTACAATCTCCATTTTTCCATGAAAAATGATATAGATGTCGTTTCATATAAAATTTTTAACGCTGAATTTGAAAAAAAAAATGGAGATTGTACACTTTGGAACTAGATCCCTCATGTGCTTAAAATATTTGCAAAGTGATTTTATTTAATTTTATACCAATGAAACCACCATATTGTGTAATTTGTTAAAAACTTTCATCGAGAAAAGAAATGACGGATGTGGGTAAAATGTAAAAGTAATATTACCCGTCTGTGGGTACAGATGTAAAAGTAATATTTAAAATTGGTAATATTACGTAATATTACCTAGGCTTGGTAAAATTGCAGTAAAATTTGAACCTTTATTTACTAAACATTAGAGTTTGTACTTTTTTATTGACCCATACTGCAATTAAAAATTGCGTTCACATTGTTGGATAGTATCTCGCCTGATCGATCGACTTACAGCTGAACACGTATATGTGTAGGTAATTTTAACGTATCTACGTGTTGCCACAAAGTAGAGCACTTTAGGCAAACATTTATTTTGTCTTCTGGTGTCGATCGGTAGGTTGAGTTTGGTAATTTTTTTCCCCCGGCAATAACGCAGCTATTCCAGATGAGACAAAAGCTAAATCTTTGTCATTTCAGGATCAATCAATGAGAATTGCTGCCTTGAAGAACATTTCTCTTATAACCTGATGTTAGCAGTTTGCTGATTATCCGTGTTAATCACCTTCAAAGGTCACTTGTGTAGTAGTATTGTTCCGACCCAATTTCACATTGAACGATTAAGCAGCAGCAATTGTAACCGCTTCTTTGTAAATTTTTGCTGCGAAATGCACCTTCATATATTAATTTCCTGGCGTTTTTAAAGCAAAAATCTTTAGCCATTTGTGATTTATATTTTTCCTATGAACGAGAAAGAAACAATGCATGAATTAGATTTTGATGTAACGTAGTGCACGCGTTATTAATACATCTATCTCAGTGTCGGCCAGTGGCATGTGTAGTACGCAAAAAGTGACATGTTTAACGCCGTTGTCAATTCTCAATTGCCGGAAAAGCGTTGAACCGGGTTCATTTTCCAACCACATGCGATGAAAGGAACTTGATTGCATTGTAGTAAGATTGCATAAATAAAGTAAGATTCCTTGAAAATGGGTATGCATGGTTATCTGTCTCTCGTTCTTTGCATTTGAGCCTTTGAAATGCATTTCTACTTCAATTCGATGTGTACCACGATGTTTCAAAAACGCATTATTTTACATAAAGTGAAGAAAGCAGTTATCTTTGTTGCCATGGTGTTCAAGATTTGTTGCATTTTTGCAGCTGTTAAAAAAGCGAGTACTCTGTTTTCTGGACGTCCTGCTAAAAGAACAACAGCTGATTCTAGTACTGGCCCAAAAACAAAAGCCAAGTACTGTTAACCATTAATGTGCCAGTGCTTGGCCGTATTTCAAATTCCGGCAAACCCTGCTTGGGACGTAAGCAGTATTTTTTTTTGGTACAATTTCAAAATATTTACCCCAACAAAGTGTGGCAATATGTATATCGTTGGAAAGGTCTTAAGTAGTAGATGTGCCGAAAAATATTTTTTGAGAAAAAAACTATGAAGGAGTGTTTTTATGATTTTTTTTTCAATTATTTATATTTGTTTCACAACTCAAAATCAATTATATCAATTAATCAAACTCTGAAATAATTTGTTGTTACTATTTTGTTGGGAGGTGTTGATACCTCAACAGATAAAAATATATCAACCAACCCAGCGGAAATCAATAATGCATAATAATGCATAATAGTGCAAAATTGCATTATTATATTTAATTAATTTTCTTTATAATAACTTGATATAATTGTTAACGCAGCAAAAATTGCTTATTTAAAGAAAATGAATTACCATAAATAAATAAGAATTATTTTAACATTAAAACTTTAACGTTATTTTTCTTCATCATACAAATCTTCCAGTAAAGCTAACTGTCCAGCCTCCACCAGTGAAAAGCGGGTTAGTTATTACTGAAGGTTTGTACATGGTCCTTCGAGTCTTCAAGTAAAATAAAGTGACCAGAGAGAACAACAGTCATTAAGATCAGTTAAACATAAACAACAATGGATACAAAAGCTCTGTTCGACCACCAAGCAGAGACAGCTGAAAATCTCAAACAGCTGGTTACAAACTACAAGAAGGATGGGAAAGAAAGAAAAACATATGACTATTGCGAGAGAAAAAAACTTACAGTACAAAGGCTGTATCTGGAGTATCAACGGGTGGACGAAATACTAAGAACCACCAAAGGAGTTGATACGAAGCATCCTTACTTCATGGAACATCGGCTGAAAGTTCACCAATCATACGAATACATAATGGCTGAACTAAAACAACAACAATCAGTGCCAACAGTCGTAGTAACCAACAACCTAGATGAAGATCAGCAGAATGCCGGTGCCCGTTAGTAATCCAGAAAACTCTGTTCCAGATAAACTACCAGCATCAACAAATTTTTTAAATGGTTTATCAACAGAAACAAAAGATTTACCAGAATCATTATTAGCAAGAAAACAAGAGATAATGAAAACACAACTTATTCGGAATTTAAGAGGAATTCGAGACGCTATTAATTTACAAAAACCAAAAGAACTTTTATCAATAAAACAAAAACAGATCGAATCTACCATGGAAAAACTTGAACTTATTCACCATGAAATAATTATGTCTTTAGAAAAGGAAGACAATGCAGGATATGTAAACCAACAAGCTATCTACGAATCTATTACTGATGAAGCAGAAGAAACATTAACTCTTCTGCAGCAATACATTAGTAGAAATAAGGTGAATATAGAAATAAACGAATCAAAAATCGATATTAAGCTTCCACAAATCAATTTTCCTCGTTTTTATGGAGAATACAGCAAGTGGTCATCATTTTACGATCAGTTTAAAAGATTCATTCATGAAAATCCTAAATTGACTACAACTTATAAGATGTCTTTACTGAAATCCTACATAGGTGGTGATGCAGCCAAAATTATAAGTCATTTGGAAACAACTGAGCAAAACTACAACACAGCTTGGGAAATTCTGGTACCGAGATATAACAACAAAAGGTTACTGATAACAAAATACGTAAACACAATTTTATCTCTACCAGTTATTAACACAGAATCGGCTGCAGCTATCAGAAATCTGCATGATACATTAAGAGAATGTTTACATGCAATAAACAACTTTGGAACAGATACTAGTTCTTGGAATGCAAATATCATTCCAATAATCATAAAAAAAATGGATTCCGAAACTCTTAGATTATATGAAACAACACTCGCTAATCCTAGAGAAATTCAAATATTGGACGAATTTCTGAAATTTCTAGAGGGACGATTTCAATCACTTGAAGCTATATCCAACTCTAGAATAGCATCAAAAAGTATCATCCAAAGCAGCAACAACCGCAAAATTGGCTATTCAAACGCTTCAAATAATAATAGCAATTTATCGACTAACAGTAAAGTAAAAGGGTTTCATGCCGTAAATTCAAACGTCAACAATTGCCAACAATGCAGTGGAAGTCACCATATTGGGCAATGTCCAGCTTTTAATAAACTATCAACAATTGAAAGAACACAGCTGGTGAATTTATTGAAATTATGCAGAAAATGTCTTACCGTGCACCAGAACAACGGCTACTGTAAATCTGCAATAAAATGTACGAAATGCATGGGAAATCATCACATACTTCTACACACAGATAAATCACAAAATGATATAAAGTCATCCAATTACCAAGCCGTTAGTGCATCTAACTTAAAAACGTTTATGTCACTTCGTCAGAATGAACAACAGTCCGGTACGCTACTTGGAACGGCACTTGTTCAAGTTTGTGATCAAAATAATATTCAACCCAAATATCTTCGAGTATTAATAGATCCTGGGTCTCAAGCAACGTTTATAACAACAAAGGCGGCAAATGAATTGAAGATACAAGGACACCAAACGTTTGTTGAAGTAACTGGAGTTGCGGGAGCTAATGCTGGAATTGTACGAAAATCTGTGAATCTAGAACTACAACCTAGATTCTCATCTGCATTTAAGATGAAAATTAACGCTTTGGTTCTTGATGTTCTCACTACCATCCTTCCAGAACAACATATAGATGATAGAGAGTGGAATCATTTAAGCAATCTTATGTGGGCTGACCCAACTTATTACAAACCAGGTCCTATCGATGTGCTGTTAGTGGCAAATCATTACTCGGAAATCATACTAGATGGCATAATTAAAGGTAATACATCAGAACCGATGGCTCAACAAACAGAATTTGGTTGGATAGTATCAGGAAGGTATGGCAGCTCTAACCAAGGCCAAATCAAATCAATGGTTACTTCTATAGAAATAGACAACCAATTAAAGAAATTCTGGGAGATCGAAGAAGTGGTACCCAAACGAACTCTTACAACAGAAGAAGAAAAATGTGAAGAGCATTATAAATCAACACATAATTTAGGACTGGATGGTCGATACATCGTTCGTATTCCGTTTAAAGAAGATTACAAACCTTTGGGAACATCTATCAACAGAGCCTTTGCACGACTTCTACAGCTAGAGAAACGATTCGAATTCTGTTCAGAATTTAAAAGATCTTACAGGGATTGCATGCAAGAATACATTGAGCTAGGACACATGCAACCAGTTACATCCAACAACAACGGATCGTATTATATTCCTCATCATGCTGTTATTAAAGAAAACAGCTCAACAACAAAATTACGAGTTGTTTTTGATGCCTCTGCTAAAACTACCAACGGTGTCAGCCATAATGACAACCAAATGACTGGGCCGACAATCCAACAAGATTTATTATCTATACTATTGAGATGGTGTAAACATAAATACGTGTATGGTGCCGATATTGAAAAAATGTATCGACAAATTAAAATTCATGAAGATGATCAGCATTTCCAGAGATTATTGTGGCGCAATTCACCTACAGAAAAGGTTCAAGAATACCAACTTACGACAGTTACGTTTGGAACAACCTCTGCACCATACTTAGCCATCCGAACACTTCAACAGATTGCATACGATAACGAATTTAGATATCCATTAGCTCCGGAAATCATTCTCAATGATTTTTATGTTGATGATCTACTCTCTGGTAACGAAACAATCGAAGAAGCACTTATAACTCAACAGCAGCTTCTTGATTCTTTAAGCAGTGGCGGATTTAACCTGAGGAAATGGTTTGGAAATCACCCTAGTATTTTATCAAACATACCAATTGAGTTTCAAGAAACAAAATCATATCAGATAAAACTCGATGATACAATAAAAACGCTTGGAATAAGTTGGAACCCAACAACAGATACTTTTGAACTCAAGGTAACGATTCCGGATACAGAAATTATTACAACTAAACGAAAATTTCTTTCGAAAGCATCAAAACTGTTTGATCCTCTTGGATAGCTTTCTCCTACAATCATTCAAGCCAAAATACTCCTCCAACAACTATGGTTGACTGGTGTTAGTTGGGATCAACCACTGCCAGATAATGTAATTTCTAAATGGATTCTTTACAAACAGACATTACCTGCGCTAGAAAAACTGAAAATTCCGAGATGGGTCAATAACTTAAAATGTAATACACCTGAGTTACATGGTTTCTGTGATGCGTCAGAACTTGCATACACAGCAGCAGTATATTTTTCAACCAAAGATGAGAAGGGATTAAAAACAGTCACCTTACTAACAGCTAAGACTAAGGTGGCGCCAATAAAAACAAAAATCACTCTTCCGAAATTAGAACTATGTGGAGCGTTGCTATTAGCCAAATTGTTACGAAATGTAGACCAAGCAAAGCAAATTTCAAATATAAAAACATATGCATGGAGTGATTCCACGATTGCATTAGCCTGGATAAGAGGTAGTCCAATGAGATGGAAAACTTTCGTTGCCAATCGAGTAACTGAAATACAACAACTTACTGATGCTTCACAATGAAACCACGTTAAAACAGAAGACAACCCAGCAGATTGTGCTACTAGAGGAATTGATCCAGATAAATTAAGTGAACATCATTTATGGTGGAACGGACCAAATTGGTTAAAGGAAAATCAAGAAAAATGGCCAAAATTAACAACTGAATTAAAAATTGAAGATATTCCAGATACAAAAAGAACTGTGCTAACTACGATGATGACAACTGATCCATATAGTCTTCTTTGTACAAGATACTCTAAATTAATAAAACTACAACGAGTTATAGCATACTGTCAGCGATTTGTAAACCGACTTAGAAAAAAACAGTATCCGACGTCTCTAACCCTAACAACGATAGAGATGGAGGAAGCTTTGCAGCGGATCGTAATAACAGTCCAATCTAAAAACTTTCATGAAGAAATATCACAACTAAAAACTAAAACGCATATCTCAAGTAAGAGTAAAATTCTTTCTTTGAGTCCGTTTCTAGACCAACAAGGTATACTACGGGTAGGAGGTAGATTACAAAATTCAACACTTTCATTTAACGAAAAACATCCAGTAACCGAGCTAATAATAACGAATGCTCATTTAACAACTTTGCATGGAGGAGCGCAGCTAACGTTATCTTACATCCGAAAGCGTTTTTGGATTATTAATGCAAAAAGCTGTGTTCGGAATTCAATTCATAAATGCGTAAAATGCCACAGATTCAAAGCTAAGGCCAATCAGCAAATAATGGGTAATCTACCATCATCAAGAATTGTTCCTTCTCGACCATTTTTAAAAACAGGAGTAGATTATGCGGGGCCTCTTAACATTCGAACAACAAAAGGAAGAGGACATAAATCATACAAAGGCTACATAGCACTTTTTGTGTGTATGGCTACAAAGGCAGTCCATATTGAAGTCGTAAGTGATCTTACATCACAAGGATTCATTGCAGCATACAAGAGATTTACATCACGGCGTGGACTATGCACTGATATTTACAGTGACAATGGCACAAATTTCGTTGGCGCCAGTGCTGAGCTCAACAAAAGAAAAAAATTAACTATGCAACAACTTAATCCTGAATTTGAAGAGCTTCTCTCCAAAGACAACACTACTTGGCATTTTATACCACCTCGTGCCGCACATTTTGGTGGTCTATGGGAAGCAGGAGTCAAATCAATGAAGTATCATTTAAAAAGAGTGATAGGGGAAACAACATTAACCTTTGAAGAATTAACAACGTTACTCACTCAAATAGAAGCGTGCATGAATTCACGACCATTATCACCGTTGACATCTGATCCAAGTGATCTATCAGTTTTAACGCCTGGACATTTTTTGATTGGCGATTCCTTAATTTCACCGCCAGATTCAAATATAGGAGTATCTAACCTAAATGGTCTTAAGCGATGGAGATTGGTTGAAGCAATGAAACAGCATTTTTGGAAAAAATGGTCCAAGGACTATTTATCAACTCTGCAACAAAGGTCTAAATGGAATAAAACTGAAACTAACTTAAATATCGGGGAATTAGTTTTGGTAATAGATGATCAACTGCCAGCAACAAAATGGATGACGGCCAGAGTAGTAGAAGTACATCCAGGACTTGATAACAAGGTGCGAGTGGCGACAATTTGTGGCCCGGGGAAGGTCGTTCTGAAAAGGCCTATATCTAAATTATCACGCCTACCTATTGAAAAAATAGAAATTAATGATGATACAAATCTACAACAAAAAGGAAACAACGAAAAGAAGTCTGAAGAGCACAAACTACCACCAATACTAGATGTACAAAAAGGAACACGGCACCATGCAAAATAAGCAGTAACCACTGTATGTTTACAATGTTTTTGATATTTGCAATCCTTTGTGCTGGTCAAGCAGCAAACATAAGTTTCGTAAATAATCAGTGTGAGGTTCACAAACTGAACAACCAACCAGGAATTATCTTTGAAAAATTAGGTAAAATGTGGTTCACCAACAATAATTGGAACATAATTGTCTATTTAAATTTATCAACCTACGAGCAAGAACTAAATATTTTTCACCGCTGTTTGGAAAAAATAAGCCAAATATGCAAGCAAACCAATATTTCAAATTGTAATCAAACATATCAACAGTTTGATCACATGCTAACGGAAATAGTACAGCACGACCAGTTGATCAGACATCCAACTCATCATCGAGAAAAAAGAGGTTTGATCAATGTCATTGGTCGAATAGAACATGAATTATTTGGAGTAATGGATGATCGGGATGCTAATCACTACAAACAACAAATAAAACTACTTCAAATGAATGAAAATCACTTACTCCAGCTGCAGAAAAATCAAACATCAATTGCGGAATCCACCTTGAACATATTAAAAAGACAAGAGGCTGATATAATCAACCATTGGTTACAATTCAAAGAGCAATCTCAATTAGTTTTAGAAGGAATAAATCATGAAACAACATTTATCAAAATGTCTTTATACACAACGCTTCTAATGGTTAATTTCCGAAATAGGCAAACAACACTTATACAAGTGTTGACAAACACACATTCCATAATGGCAAAAACTTCTATCTTAACAACAGAACAATTGCAGAAAGAACTATCATATATTAATGAAAATATACCAAAGGGACAACAAATACCATGGCCAAACGGAAAACACAACATCCTTCACATGTATCGTGTGTTAACAGTCACAGCAAGAACAATTGAAAATCTGCTAATTGTCAACTTCAATCTTCCATTAGCAGACAAGATGCTCCATAATATGTACAAACTCACCGCTTTTCCAATGAATACATTTAATGAAACTAAAGCAATTGTACCAAAAGGAGAGATTCTCATCACAGGCTTACACATGGACCAATACTATTTTATGTCAACCATGGATTTGGATAAGTGCTTTGCAGCAAGCGCAGAAGAGTTTTTATGTTAGCAAACACATCCAATTCATACAACTGATCCTACAAAATCGTGTGAACTATCAATACTCTACTGGAACAAAATCAACAAATACTGTAACGTTCAAAAAGCAAAACCTGTTGACAGTTGGTACCAATTAAAGAACAACACTTGGTTGTTCGCATTAAGCAATGAGACCAATCTTCGGATCATATGCAAAGAAGAACAATTTATGATCCATCTAAACGGAAGCGGAAAACTTATACTGAAACCAAGATGCGTGGCAAAGAGTGAAAAAATATTGTAACAATCCCAGGGATCATACAACAGTACAAGTAAATAAATATCAAGAAACCTTACCTTTCTTGCAAAGACCATCAGTTCATGATGTTCATCATTATTTTATTCTGTATGGACTAATTGTGTCCATTGCAATTATCATAATTATCAAATATCGATGCAGTAAAGAGGTTAATGGAATTCCTGCAGCCCAGCAACTAGAAGTATAACAGTATACAGCTGGGCCCCGGAGTATGTTGATACCTCAACAGATAAAAATATATCAACCAACCCAGCGGAAATCAATAATACATAATAATGCATAATAGTGCAAAATTGCATTATTATATTTAATTAATTTTCTTTATAATAACTTGATATAATTGTTAACGCAGCAAAAATTGCTTATTTAAAGAAAATGAATTACCATAAATAAATAAGAATTATTTTAACATTAAAACTTTAACGTTATTTTTCTTCATCATACAAATCTTCCAGTAAAGCTAACTGTCCAGCCCCCACCAGTGAAAAGCGGGTTAGTTATTACTGAAGGATTGTACACAAACTATAATGGTTCTAATTTAGAAGTGATGATCGGGTTCGCTCATGCAAAAGCTTACTTTGCTTGTGAGGCTAGAGTTAATTAGGGGTAGTTTTCTCCTAAACTGCAAGGGGTACAAAATCTGAAAGTTCATATTTCATCGGTTCAAACTATTATGGTTCTAATTTAGAAGTGACGAACGGGCCTGCTCATGCAAAACCTAAATTTGCTTGTGAGGCTAAAGTTATAATTAGGGGTAGTTTTCTCCTAAACGGCAAGGGGTACAAAATCTGAAAGTTCATATTTTATCGGTACAAACTATAGTGATTCTAATGTAGAAGTGACGATCGGGTCTGCTCATGCAAAAGCCTAATTTGCTTGTGAGGCTAGAGTTAATTAGGGGTAGTTTTCTCCTAAACGGCAAGGGGTACAAAATCTAAAAGTTCATATTTTATCGGTACAAACTATAGTGGTTCGTATGTAGAAGTGACGATCGGGTCTGCTCTTGCAAAACCTAAATTTGCTTCCGAAGCTAAAGTTAATTAGGGGTAGTTTTCTCCTAAACTGCAAGGGGTACAAAATCTGAAAGTTCATATTTTATCGGTACAAACTATAATGATTATAATTTAGAAGTGACGATCCGGTCTGCTCATGTAAAACCCTACTTTGCTCCTGAGGCATAAGTTAATTAGGGGTAGTTTTCTCCTAAACGGCAAGGGGTACAAAATCTGAAAGTTCATATTTTATCGGTACAAACTATATTAGTTTTAATTTGGAAGTGACGATCGGGTCTGCTCATGCAAAAGCCTACTCTGCTTGAGAGGCTAGAGTTAATTAGGGGTAGTTTTCTCCTAAACGGAAAGGGGTACAAAATCTGAAAGTTAATTTTTTATCGGTGCAAACTATAATGGTTCTAATTTAGAAGTGAAGATCGGGTCTGCCCATGCAAAAGTTAAATTTGCTTGGGAGGCTAGAGTTAATTAGGGGTAGTTTTCTCCTAAATGGCAAGGGGTACAAAATCTGAAAGTCCATATTTTATCGGTACAAACTATAATGATTCAAATTTAGAAGCGACGATCCGGTCTACCGCTCATCCAAAAGCTTACCTTGATTGTGAGGCTAGAGTTAATTAGGGGTAGTTTTCTCCTAAACGGCAAGGGGTACAAAATCTGAAAGTTCATATTTTATCGGTACAAACTATAATGATTCAAATTTAGAAGTGATGATCCGGTCTGCTCATGCAAAACTCTACTTTGCTTGTGAGGCTAGAGTATATTAGGGGTAGTTTTCTCCTAAGCGGCAAGGGGTAAAAAATCTGAGCGCTCATATTTTATCGGTACAAACTATAATGGTTCGAATTAATAAGTAATGATCGGGTCTGCTCATGCAAAAGCCTACTTTGCTTATGAGGCTAGAGTTAATTAGGGGTAGTTTTCTCGTAAACGGCAAGGGGTGCAAAATCTGAAAGTTCATATTTTATCGGTACAAACTATAATGATTCTAATCTAGAAGTGACGATCTGATCTGCTCATATAAAACCCTACTTTGCTCCTGAGGCATAAGTTAATTAGGGGTAGTTTTCTCCTAAACGGCAAGGGGTGCAAAATCTGAAAGTTCATATTTTATCGGTACAAACTATAATGATTCCAATCTAGAAGTGACGATCTGATCTGCTCATATAAAACCCTACTTTGCTCCTGAGGCATAAGTTAATTAGGGGTAGTTTTCTCCTAAACGGCAAGGGGTACAAAATTTGAACGCTCATATTTTATCGGTACAAACTATAATGGTTCTAATTTAGAAGTGACGATCGGGTCTGCTCATGCAAAAGCTTACTTTGCTTGGAAGGCTAGAGTTAAATAGGGGTAGTTTTCTCCTAAATGGCAAGGGGTACAAAATCTGAAAGTTCATATTTTATCGGTACAAACTATAATGATTATAATTTAGAAGTGGCTTTGCTTGTGAGGCTAGAGTTAATTAGGGGTAGTTTTCTCCTAAGCGGCAAGGGGTACAAAATCTGAACGCTCATATTTTATCGGTACAAACTATAAAGGTTCGAATTAAAAAGTAATAATCGGGTCTGCTCATGCAAAAGCCTACTTTGCTTATGAGGCTAGAGTTAATTAGGGGTAGTTTTCTTCTAAACGGCATGGGGTACAAAATCTGAAAGTTCATATTTTATCGGTACAATCTGTAATGATTATAATTTAGAAGTGACGATCCGGTCTGCTCATGTAAAACCCTACTTTGCTCCTGAGGCATAAGTTAATTAGGGTTAGTTTTCTCTTAAACGGCAAGGGGTACTGAAAGGGGTACTGAAGGATTGTACACAGAGCATTCAAATCCGAATATTCGAGTATTCGAATATCCGATTAATTTGGATATATTTTAAGTATTCGTTATTCGAATATTTATACGCGAATATTCGGATATTTTTTATCTCCCAAAATATAATGGTTTTCCATCCCATCATTGCTTTTTCAAACTTCGAAACTAAGAAATTTCAATATTTTAAGGGAAATAATTTTATTACAAAAAGTGCTTGACTTAGCGAAAAACATGCAACACTTATGACAGCCGAAGGCATATGCAAATTCTTATTTACTTCTCTAACGGAACTGAACAGTGATTAAAGTAAAATCTTACTCAACGAAATTAAGAAACGAATGGATCAAAAAAAAAAACAAAACAACCTTAATAACCTTATTTCTATATCTTGACACTGGAGTTATACCACAATCGAACGAATATTTCGATTACGCAAAGAAAACTGCTGTTGTGAAAACTTTCTCGCCTCCTCAAACTTCAAAGATGAACCAGATCATAGCGATGAAAACAATGATTACCAGTTGCAGGTATCTTGTAATATAAATGACGCACTTGCAGTCAACAATCAAAGTAAAACTATATTGCAACAAGAGCTGCAACTAGCGATTAGCTCAATTACTGATTCCACGACACGAGATACAGTAACAGTGGTAATGAAAATCGCGGTTAATAGTTTAAAAAAATATTTTTGTTATTTAAATTCGTTCAAAAAAGAACAGATAAATTAGACAATTTAAATAATGCTCTATTGACTATCAGCCCCACTTCAACAAAAACTGAAAGAGGTTTCTCTACGGCGGGATATCTGATATAAGAAGTAGCCTAAAATTTAAACATCTAAATGCACTCTCTTTTTTAAATGCATATTTCAAGAAAATAAATAAAATAAAATACATTATATGTTAAACCGGTTTGATTTTATTCATAGCTCTTAGTACTTCTTTTACTATTCGAATACTAACCGAATATTCGGATATTTAAGGAAAAAGTTATTCGATATTCGGATAACTCAAAATGTCGAATAACTGAATGCTCTAATTGTACAGGAGGTCTTTACACAATTTCCATTTGTTCAAAATGTTCAACAGTGATACATAGTCAAGAATTCAAAATACAAATTATAAATATAACTAAGCCGCAACAAAAATCAAACTGATCGTCATTGAAGGTTGACGTCATTGAATCCATCTAGTATTCTATGTTTTACTTATTATTTAAATTAACTTACCAAATTGTAGGTCTAGATTTAATATTCATTGTAACTTATTTATATTTATTTCATCATAAATGCAAACCTTAAATTTAATATTATAATTAGCAGTAGATGTCTTCTAACTAAATCTCAAGATTGCTTAATTATACACACTTTCTCTTTACAAAAGAGAATATGTAATGTAAAAAATTATTGTAAAAATTTGCAACTCGTTCATTACAAAACTGACATTGAAACAAAAGCGATTAATAAAAAAAATAAACAAATTAAAAAGAATTTAATTAAACCAAGACATTACACCATTTACAAAGGCAGAATTTCGGCCCCTGGGCGATTCCTAGTAATAGAAATTGGGTTGAAGACAAGGGGAGTAAAACAGCTATTGGACCAGTGGAAATGTTTGAGTTCAAATCCAACAGACAGCATTTTGCTTTTGGATATACAAAAATTGCAGGAGTTTACTTCTATGCCGCTGCTACATCTAACCCAGAGTCCTACTGGAGGTACTTAAGGGGCGCTGTGACTGTCAAAAGCTGCAGAATAGGCCAGCCACACAACCATTTCGAAAGGAATAGCAGTACTGGTTCTTACTAAGCTTGATTTAGAGCTTGTTAACCATGTCAATGGGGACTCATCCTTGAAACAAGAGTGGCTTTTAAACTAAAATCGCGTTTGCGAATAAGGCTCTGTAGGGTTGATACTCACCCCCACAAACGTCAAAACAAAAAAAAGTAAACAAAAAATTAATCTCACACAAAACAATACATAAATTGTATCTACCTGTCAAACCGAGTCGGTTCTGCAGATTTGAAATTTAATTGATTAATAAGTTAGCCGCGACGGTGGTTTCAGCGCGCTGGTCGATCGGAGGAAATGACAAGTTGTCTAAAGTATTGAATACATTTCTTTTTACAAGTTGTTATTTTACCCCACGACGGGACGCAGGGAAGTTGATTAAAGAAATAAAATAATAGTTTAAAATTAGTTGGCCATTTTTAGAAGAAAATAATTAGATAGTTTAAAAGAGAATAATTAAAATAATAAGTGATTATTATAATTTATCGTCGGGGGTAAAAAAAACAAATTATCGTTGGGTCCGAAATATAACAGGTACAAATTTATACACTTTGATTGTAATTAATTTAAGTTTTGTTAATTTTAAATAAGAATTCTAGAAACTAAGTACAAATTTCATAAATTATAATATGTGTTTCTTATGTTTTCTTTTTGGCTAATAAAGTTCCATGACGTGTGAAGAAAAATTTTAGTTTCAATCAATTCGTAGTAATTTTATGTGGACACAGTAAAAGGTGGAAAGTTTGGGCGATCTATATCATTAACAAGACCTTCATCCACATAGTGGTGACCCCGCAAGGCAACACGCCAAGTCAAACCTAATGGAAGAAATAAGAAGAAAAAAAAGCGAATCACGAGGAACTGGAGGTATTTCGCAACCCACTTAAGGTAAATTTTTACATGTTATAAGTGAAAAAAAAAAAAATTAAAGCCAGGAACGACGAATGGCCACAAAAATCAACAGCATTTCGTTACAATTTTAACGGGATATCAATCAGGAAATTTGCCGCCAAAAATTGCAACCACACCCAATTTGAGATTTATTAATTAAATCGGATTTTAAAAAAAAAAGAAAAACATTTTCATACAATTAGTAGTTATAAACATTGTGAATGAGTACCTGCGCGGTGATTTGTAAATAATAGTTTTACAGTTTTGTATTATAGAAATTGTTTTTTGTTGTATTTTTTTTTATTTTATTTTGTTTTAGAGAATACTGGTAAAGTACCGTACAGGTTTGATAGGAAAAAGCAATTTCTCTATAAAACACCTTACCCTGTTTCTTTTACACACATACAGCAATGTATTATATTTATTAGTTTTCCCTTAATTGATTCTTATCACTAATCATAGGTTTTCTCACGCAAAAAAAAAAAAAAAGATAAAAAATTTGTTAAATGGATCAGTCTATAAAGTCTTTTGTTTGTTTGTTTTCTCGAGACAGTGCAGTGAAATGTCTCACGATCAACAAATTACTCCCGATGATGCGCTGAAGGACAGTTCTGCGATTGCGGCAGTCACGATAAAAATACCGCCATTTTGGACGACTTCTCCAGCCGCGTGGTTTTTGCAATTGGAAGCCCAATTCGGGCTGCGAGGAGTCGCGCAGGATAGAACGAAATTCGAATACGTAGTTTCCGCTCTACCGCAGGAGATAATGGTTTCCGTGCTTGATATTATACAAAATCCACCACCTTCTCAGCTTTACGAAAAGCTTAAAAGATCACTCATCGAGCGTCATTCGCTTAGTGAAGAGAGAAGATTGGAAACCCTACTGTCAAATTCCCAAATGGGCGATCAAAAGCCATCGCAATTCTATCGTTCGATGGAATTATTAGCAAGTTCTTCAGAATCCTTTTCGGCATCACTCTTGCAAAAGTTATGGATGCGGAGACTTCCGAACCACATTAACGTTGCTTTGCTCGCGACTGGAAAAACTGAAATGTCGGAATTAACGGGAATAGCGGATAAGATATGGGAAGCCTCGAACCCGTTACAAATCTCCGGATTGACACACAATTTTTTCAAATCTAACGCCCCACAACAAGGCACTATGCCACCCAGTGACGTACAAATGAGGGATTTATGCTCTGCAATATCGGAAATGGCAAGTCAATTCTGTGAGATTAAAAACGAATTGAGTGAGGTTAAAGCTTTTGCTAGAAGCCGTTCTCGAACCAAATCACCATACGATAATTCTAGGTATCGAAGCTCTAGTCGACGCAGCGTATCACGAGAACATCCATTTTGTTGGTACCATTTCCGATTTGGTGAACGAGCACGAACATGCCGAGAACCGTGCCAGTATAAGTCAAAGAATCAGGATAATCAATCAAAAAACCCGTAGAATCTGCTGAATCCACAGCAAACAGCAGGACGCGCTCACGCCGCTTATTTATTTTCGACTCAAATAATAAACTTAATTTCCTGATTGATACTGGGGCGGACATCTCGGTCATACCATACTCGGATTTTCAGCAGAGTTCACCAGACGACGAACAAACTTTGTCAGCTGCGAACGGTTCAATCATCAAATCATACGGAACCAAACTTCTTCGAGTAAATTTTGGACTGCGTCGCGAATTTTCACATGTTTTCACCATCGCGGCTGTCTCTCGGCCTATCATTGGAGCAGACTTCTTAACTAAGTTTGATCTAATGGTGGACCTAGGTAAGGGACAACTTAAAGACAGGGAGACTTCGCTATCGGTCAACGCGATTATTTCCGATGCCAGGGTACCAACAGTAAAAATCAATATACTGGATAAAAACGAGTTTAGCAATATCCTTCAAGAGTTTCCAACTCTCACGCAGAATCCACGTTATGATTTGCCTGTCACACATAACGTGGTTCATTATATTTCGACAACTGAAAGGTTACCATTCTCTAGACCTCGACGCCTCGATCCAGCTAGGTATAAAGCGGCGAAACAAGTCTTTGAAGATATGGTCAAGCTTGGCATTTGCCGTCCATCATCATCTCAAGCGTCATCTCCGTTACATATGGTAGCAAAGAAGAACGATAATGATTGGAGACCATGTGGGGATTATCGTCGACTAAACGCAATTACGATACCAGATCGTTATCCAATACCCCACATTCAAAATTTCTCCAGTCACTTACATGGGTGTACCATATTTTCAAAGATTGACCTAGTTCGGGCGTATCATCATATTCCAATCGCGGAAGAGGATATACATAAAACCGCCATAACTACTCCGTTTGGTCTTTATGAATTCGTACGAATGCCGTTCGGATTACGTAACGCCGCGCAGTCATTCCAAAGATTTATGCATCAAATAATTCACGAATTGGATTTTGTGTTCGTATACATCGATGATCTTTTGATCTATAGTAAAAGCCCAGAAGAACACAAAGATCACCTCCGAATGTTATTTAAACGATTGGAAGAATTCGGAATGACTGTTAGCCCACAAAAGTGCAAATTCGGGATGGAAAAGTTAAATTTTTTGAGTCACGAGGTCACACAAAATGGTATCCTTCCTTCCAGAGAGAGAGTTAAAGTAATCGAAGATTTTCCTGCACCGACAAGCATAAAACAAATACAACGATTTCTTGGCATGGTAAATTATTACCACAGGTTCGTCCCTCATCTGGCTGAGTACCTCGCGCCAATACACGAACATTTGGCATCGTTGCCAAAAAAAGGTAAAGAAAAAGCTAGGGAGTTTTCATGGCCTACCCACTGCCAGGAAATGTTCGAGAAAGTCAAACGTTCTTTGGCGAATGCCGTTATGTTAGTTCATTCCTCTGAAAATGGCGAATTCAATATAACGGCCGATGCTTCAGGCGTATCGGTGGGGGCCGTCTTACAACAGCGAATAAACAGGGGAAATTGGGAACCCTTGGGCTTCTTTTCAAAAAAGTTGTCGGACGCAGAAAAAAAATATGCCGCTTTCGATCGGGAACTTCTGGCAATATTTCTGGCGATCAAACACTTCAGATATTTTGTTGAAGGCAGAAATGTCACAATTTTCACCGATCATAAGCCGTTAGTGAACGCAATCGGCGCAAAAACGGAAAGAAGCCCAAGGCAATCTCGACAACTCGACTTTATTTCGCAATTCACAACCGATATACAGCATATAAAAGGAAAAGACAACGTCGTGGCCGATGCTCTTTCCCGAATGGATGGGAATGAAGCATCAGTTGTCAACAAAATCGATTTTTCTCTGGAACAACTGTCGAAATTACAAACAATCGATAATGAGCTAATTGAACTTGTAGAAAAAACCGACACCAGTTTTAAATTACAATTGCTCGATATTCCCACTACGAATTTTAAGTTATGGTGCGAGACAAGTACTGGAAAAAGCCGCCCATATGTCACACCAGCTCTTCGCTCGGTGGTGTTCAAATCGTTGCATGAATTATCTCACCCGGGAATTAGGAGCACTCGAGAATTAATAACATCTAAGTATTTTTGGCCTGGAATGAACAAGGATGTCAATTTGTGGTCTAGAGAATGCCTTATATGCCAAAAATCTAAAGTGAACCGTCATACGAGATCCGAATACGGAAAATTCGATCTTCCAGACAAGCGATTTGAACATATTCATATGGACATCGTTGGCCCCCTTCCGCCATCGGAAGGTTATTCGTATTTATTAACCCTTGTGGATAGATATACCAGATGGCCAGAAGCGTATCCAATAAAGGACATTATATCGACCACTCTAGCAAAAACATTTGTCACGGAATATGTTTCCCGGTTTGGTGTACCGAAACGAATTACGACGGACCGCGGAGCCCAGTTCGAGTCACGACTGTTTCAGGAACTAACACAACTGCTTGGAGTACATAGATGTCGAACGACGAGTTATAACCCGAAATGCAACGGGATTTGCGAAAGATTTCACAGAGTATTGAAAGCTGCCATTCGCACGAAAAACAATATCCAGTGGACGGTAGAACTTCCGATAATTCTCCTGGGGATTCGGGTTGCACTCAAAGATGATCTAAAATGTTCTTCTGCAGAGCTGGTTTACGGGCAAACCTTGTGTGTTCCGGGAGAATTGTTTTCAGATACCCAAAATATCGATATTTTGCAATCTGATTTTGTGCAAAAATTACGCGAATTTTTCCGAAATATTCGTCCGGTGGAAACACGGGTTGAGAATCGACCATCAGTGTTTGTGCCATCTTCTCTCGACACTTGCGAATACGTGTTCGTTAGAGTGGACAAGGTGAGACAGAGCTTATCTCCACCCTACGAAGGACCATTTAGAGTTGTAAGACGATTACGGAAGCAATTCGTCATCGACATGAACGGAAAGTCAGAAACAGTTTGCGTAGATAGAATAAAACCCGCGTTCTGCGCAACTGATGAAATACAGACCGAATTAGCACGTAAAGCTACGTGGCAAAAAAAATCAGTAAGATTTGCGCCAGGGAGTTAAAACACACCTAAAAAAAAAAAAAAAGAATATTTTAATCGCTTAAATTTTCTTTACATTAAGATTTGGTTTTTCCAAAAAAATATTTGTTTTCCTCATTCTTAAAAAGACGTCATAGATTAACGCAATATATAATGATTCCAATATACTTTAAATAAAATTTGTTTATTTTTTTGGGGTGTTTGGTTCCTCCTGTTTAAATTTGATTCATATATTCTGTTTGTTTGTTGACCATTGTCTAAAGAAAAGAAATGTAAGAAATTCTATATACAATTATAAAAGGCTTAACTTTCATGGGAGAGAAACAAGCGAAACACAAACTTATTCACCTAGATTTTTGGCTCCCACAAACACAAAATGTTCATTCCAGCACACTTAGTTACTTTCACATTTTCTTTTTAGGGGGGACTATTGTAGGGTTGATACTCACCCCCACAAACGTCAAAACAAAAAAAAGTAAACAAAAAATTAATCTCACACAAAACAATACATAAATTGTATCTACCTGTCAAACCGAGTCGGTTCTGCAGATTTGAAATTTAATTGATTAATAAGTTAGCCGCGACGGTGGTTTCAGCGCGCTGGTCGATCGGAGGAAATGACAAGTTGTCTAAAGTATTGAATACATTTCTTTTTACAAGTTGTTATTTTACCCCACGACGGGAAGCAGGGAAGTTGATTAAAGAAATAAAATAATAGTTTAAAATTAGTTGGCCATTTTTAGAAGAAAATAATTAGATAGTTTAAAAGAGAATAATTAAAATAATAAGTGATTATTATAATTTATCGTCGGGGGTAAAAAAAAGAAATTATCGTTGGGTCCGAAATATAACAGGTACAAATTTATACACTTTGATTGTAATTAATTTAAGTTTTGTTAATTTTAAATAAGAATTCTAGAAACTAAGTACAAATTTCATAAATTATAATATGTGTTTCTTATGTTTTCTTTTTGGTTAATAAAGTTCCATGACGTGTGAAGAAAAATTTTAGTTTCAATCAATTCGTAGTAATTTTATGTGGACACAGTAAAAGGTGGAAAGTTTGGGCGATCTATATCATTAACAAGACCTTCATCCACATAGCTTCATCCACAGCTCTTTTTAGAAGAATGTACACCCATAGTGATCATCGAGAACTATTTTACACAATCCGGCCAGATAGAATCTACATTGACCAGGCCGCGCTAAAATGCCTATAAAAGGGTAGACAATGGAAATCTCCGAAATTTCGGAAGTGAATGATTAAAGCTCTTTCAAGGATCCATTACAATCATCTACGATGCATCAATGCCAAGCATTGATAAAGGAAAAGTACGATCTCCAATTTTATAGTTTAGTGAAACTATTGCTGGTCTACGAAGAGAATGTTTAAAACATCGCCAGAAGTGTACTCGTCAAAAAGCCGATGCGTTTTATGGTCAGTTCCATGTTTTGAATTTAATACAAAGAGTAAAGAACTGGGAAAGGAAATTGCATATAATAAGACCAATCGTTCAAACTTTTAGGAGATAAGGTACAGCACAACCCGTTTGATAGTGCGTATAGGATTGTTCTCACCGGGATTAACAATTCACAAACACCAGCTTGTTCGAAGATAAAAACCAGTATACTGTCTGAATCCATTGCGAAGTATGAGGGCTTTTTGATACCTTAAGGGCTAGATTTTGATAATGCAGATATTTCTGCCTTTACTTCTGATAAAGTCCTACAAGCGACATGGAGAGTAAAAACCAATTTGATTGTGCTATCTAGATGGTTTCTCAAAGTATTTTTACTGCCCCTTGCCAGATTTTTGTCGAATATTGGGAGATCGGTAAGGAGACCACTTTCTTGCCGACGTATGCTGTGCAAGTGTGGACATCAGTCCTTAAAACACCACCTTATGTTAGAGGAATGGTCTCAGACTGACATCACTACAAATTATTCTCTATTTCGTAGGGTGTTTAAAGAGTAAGTGTGTTATAGCGAACAGATCAGACAGCACGCAAGCACATATCAAAACTGCAGTAGTTCTATTTTGTTTTCCAACCTCGTGTAACTAATAGATTTATTAAACGGAAAAATTATCATTTACTTCCTTTAAGATATCTTATCCTTCGACTCAGAGTCACCCAGAATCCACTACCTAGTCCTCAAAATCAAATCTTATAAACATATAATTAAAAAGACAGACATACACCGAACTTAACCCATAAATCACCACAAATTACCACAAATAAAGAAAAAAGGAAAAAAAGAATAATCCAGAAACATAAACATTTTTTCCCAGTTTTGATATTCATACATATCCTCAGGGATCATCTTATTATTTTAAGGATTTCTATATATATCAAATTGGGATAGAAAAATATAATTTCACATACATATACATTTTTTTTTTGCTGTTATTTTGACAAATAATTGATTAATTACTCACATGTGAACGATTCTTTCTAATTAGAAATATATTTTTAATTTTTTTTTATTTGCAGATTTTTCCATTTCTGGGATTTCATTTGGATTTTCTTATCAGAACCTAAAGAAAAAAAAAAACGTTTTACCCAAATCATAATAATTATGCAGCTACAAGAAATAGATGAAGATTTATGTGAAGATGATGACGACGATGATACACATTTGTGTTTAAGATGTAATCTTACGATAATTGGATTAGATAATTACGTGAAGCATCGCAAAACTGATTGTCGGTTGAAAGGAAAAGTAACTCAATCAAAAAAAGAAGAAAATGCCGAAAACTATCAATCATTTCAACATAAAAATCAAGATGATGATGATGATGATGAGGATTATAGTGATGAATTTGGTGAGAATACTGATGATGATGAAGATGATGATGAGGATGAAGATGATGAGTTAAACCGACATCGAGAGGAAATAAATAAAAATAATATTCGATCAACTGAGAAACCAAAAACAATTTCGGATAGTTATGGATATAACTATGGACACGGTGCTGATGCTTTTTTCTCATCGTTACAATTGCAAAGTATTGTGAAAGATGATCATGATCATCATGATGGAAAATCATCTATTAGGTTAGATAAAAACCGTGTGTTAACAAGAAAAGCAACGGCTGCGATTATTGCTCATGATAATGTTAATGATAGCGAATGGTTGGGACCCCCAACCGAATCGGATAAGTTAATGCGAGCGGTTCATCAGATAAGTGGTAATAAAAAAGTTGATGACATGTTTAATATAATGAGATATAATCAAACTATTGGAGACTCAACTGAAGACAGCGATGATGATGATGATCGTTATTATGCTCCTCCAAGAAATCATACTGGTGGAAAATGGAAACCAGCAAGTCCGGTTCATCATCATACGATTGCAACAACATCGCATAAAATGAGTCCGATTCATAACTGGACATCAGCTTTTGAACCATCTACCTCAGGTAAATGGAAGTCATCAATCGATGAGTTGGTAGCCAGTGAGTTCTCCACCCAAGCACTTTGGATGACACCAATATATAAATCGAATAATGATTTGGATACTGCCACTAGCGAACAATATTGGTGTAATATCTGCAATAGAAAACTCGCATCAAAGCTAGTGTACGAACGTCATTTAAAATCAAATTTTCATTTAAAACGATCACAACCGGAAAATGATTTAGAACAAGTATCATGTCCAAATGCTCAGGAGAAATTATCGAAACGTTTTGTCAAACGTTCAATTTATCTTAACAATGATATCTATGATACAGAACCAATTAAAAATCAGAATCGGTTTGATCCGATTCCATCAACAAGCAAAATCGAAAACGTGACGTCTTCCAGAAAAAACTCATTCAAAAGTCGTAAACGTCGAAAAAATTATATGAAATGTGATTTATGTAAAACTCGACTGCCAACGTATTTAATCGGCAAACATTTAATATCACATTATCACTATCTTCGGATGTCAAAAAATCCGGAAAAATCTTTTGACATGGTTTTGAATAATATTGAAAAAATTGTTCATCAATCTCCGTTCCAATGTCAAATTTGTCGATTTTATGCAAATACCGAAGCATTGTTTATGCGACACTGGAACTCAAACGAACATCAATCAAATATTATTGCAAACAATTTATCCAAATTTTGGTGTACGTTTTGTAAATTTGAAAACTCCAACCATGATAGTATGACACAACACTTAAACGGTTTAGAACATCAAGAAACTATTCTCGCCATAAACCGTTCCGTTCCAATAATTATTCGACAAAAAATTACGATTTCTTGTAAAATTTGCAAAATGGAATTTCGATTTAATATTGAATTACGAAAACATTATTTATTCGAGCATCAACCTTCTAAAATTGAGACAACAGCATTCGATTTATATCAATCGAAATATGATTGCAAGAAATGTAAAGAGATTTTTCGATCGAGAGTTGCATTACAGAAACATCAAAAACTTCAACATAAATTTAATGAATATTTTTGTAGCCGATGTGATGTCACGTTTTCTGATAAGTTGTCAGCTCGAAATCATCGTGTTTCAACGGAACATAAAGTTATTGCTGCTGTTAATAAAGAAAAATTAAAGCGGGTATGCGAATATTGTACTTTAGTGGTTGAAAATGTACTTGAGTTGAAGACACATTTGAAAAAGTTTCATCCGGAAATGGAACATTTGTGTACGAAGTGTGGGGAAAGTTTTACACTATCCCAAGGGTTGAGCAGACATGTAAGGGATGAAAAGTGTCAAGTGAAACCAATAGAAACAATAGAGGAAACATCGATTGAGGGACAGATATCAAACGATAACAAAGATCTAACGACACTAGATATATCGTCTTATAATGATGAAGACATCGGTAGTTCAACAGCAGATTTGCTACTAAATATTCCAACAACGGTTGCGGCGGTTGAAAGGGAGACCATCTATCAGGCTGAAATTATAATGCCAACTGAATCTATAATTGAAGCGGGTAAACTGTTACTGACAGATTCAGTTTATAATGAAGAAGAACAAACGGAGGCGAGTAGTGAAGGTCGGCTGATTTCATTGGAAGTGGAAAAGCAAACATGGGGATGCCATATATGTTCATTCAAGTAAGTGTTATAATTGGAAATGAGAACAGTTATTTATCTATTCTAGGTATGTCGATTCTCAATTCTTGATTCTTAATTATTGACTCTTTGTTCTTGATTCTTTATTTTTGATTCTCGATCATTAATTCTTGATTATTGGATTTTGATTCTTGAATTTTGATTCTTAATTTTTCTTTATTGATTCTTGACTGGCTCTTGATTCTTAATTCTGCATTTTTGATTCTTGGTCAATGATTCTTGATTATTGGTTCTTGATTGTTGTTTCTGAATTTTGATCCTGGATTTGACAGGTTCTGATTCCTGGCTTATTCTTGATTTTTGAATTTCTATTTTGATTCTCGATTGATGGTTCTTGCTTCTTGATTTTTTATTCTTGAGCGTTGATCCTTAATCTCATCTAGATACTTGACTTGATTCTTGATTCCAGATTCTTGATTTTGATTTTATTTTCTTGTATCTTGATTTTTTATTAAAACTTAATCCTTGATTCCTGATTTTGATTGTTTATTTTTGAGTTTTGATTTTTGTGTTTTGATTCTTGATTCATAAATTTTGATTCCTTATTTTGGATTCTTGATTCCTGAGTTTTGATTTCGGATTCTTGAATCTTGATTCTTGATTCTTGATTCTTGATTTTTCATTCTTGACTCTTGATTCTTGATTCTTGATTTTAGATTCTTGATTCTTGAATCTTGGGTCTTGATTCTTGAGTCTTTAATTTTGATTCTTGACTCTTGATTCTTGATTCTTGGTTCTTGATTCTTGATTCTTGATTCTTGATTCTTGATTCTTGATTCTTGATTCTTGATTCTTGGTTCTTGATTCTTGATTCTTGATTCTTGATTCTTGATTCTTGATTCTTGATTCTTGATTCTTGATTCTTGATTCTTCATTCTTGATTCTTGATTCTTGATTCTTGATTTTTGATTCTTGATTCTTGATTCTTGATTCTTGATTCTTGATTCTTGATTCTTGATTCTTGATTCTTGATTCTTGATTCTTGATTCTTGATTCTTGATTATTGATTCTTGATTCTTGATTTTTGATTCTTGATTCTTGATTCTTGATTCTTCATTCTTCATTCTTGATTCTTGATTCTTGATTCTTGATTCTTGATTCTTGATTCTTGATTCTTGATTCTTGATTCTTGATTCTTGATTCTTGATTCTTGATTCTTGATTCTTGATTCTTGATTCTTGATTCTTGATTCTTGATTCTTGATTCTTGATTCTTGATTCTTGATTCTTGATTCTTGATTCTTGATTCTTGATTCTTGATTCTTGATTCTTGATTCTTGATTCTTGATTCCATCCTTTATTCTTGAGTCTTGAGTTTTGGCTCTTGATTCTTTATTTTTGATTCTTGATTCTTAAATCTTGATTTTTGATTCTTGATTCTTGATTCTTGATTCTTGATTCTTGCTTCTTGATTCTTGATTCTTGATTCTTGATTCTTGATTCTTGATTCTTGAATCTTGATTCTTAATTCTTGATTTTTGATGCTTGATTCTTGATTCTATATTCTTGAATCTTGATTCTTGATTCTTGATTCTTGATGCTTGATTCTGGATTCTTGGTTCGTGATTCTTGATTCTTGATCATTAATTCTTGATTATTGGTTCTTGATTCTTGATATTTCTTTATTGATTCTTGACTTTTCTTTATTGATTTTATTCTTGATTCTTAATTCTGCATTTTTGATTCTTGATCTATAATTCTTGATTATTGGTTCTTGATTGCTGTTTCTAAATTTTGATCCTTGATTTGACAGGTTCTGATTCCTTGCTGATTCTTGATTTTTGAATTTCTATATTGATTCTCGATTGATGGTTCTTGCTTCTTTAGTTTTTATTCTTGACTGCTGATCCTCAACCTTATCTTGATACTTGATTCTCTATTCTTGTTTCTTGAGTTTGATTTTATTTTGCTTGTATCTTGATTTTGTATTAAAACCTAATCCTTGATTCCTGATCTTGATTGTTTATTTTTGAGTTTTGATTTATGATTTTTGGTTCTTGATTCTTAGTTTTTGATTCCTTATTCTAGATTCTTAATTCTTGATTTTATTCTTGATTCTTGATTTTTTATTTTTGATTCTTGATTCACAATTCTTGATTCTTGAAGCTTGATACTTAATTCTTGATTCTTGCTTTTTGATATTTGATTTTTGATTCTTGGTTCTTGATTCTTGATTAAGGAGTTTTTAATCTTTAATATTTCTTCGTGATTCCTTAATCTTAAATTTTTGTTCTTAATTTTTAGCTAAAATTTTTGATTTTATAGTCTTTGTGTATGTTTTTTTTAATCTCTATTGTAAAACCAGTTTTATGAAATTTTCCTATTTTTGCGAATACAATCTATTGCTTATTTTACGTTAACTATCTATTTGTCTTAATTTCAGATCAATTGTCAAAGCTGATTTAATATTTCATGAAATTCTTCACAATATTCCACCAAACACTTCCAAAGACTCAAAACTTCAATGTCCTTTCTGTAACCAGTTATATTCGAAACCATCGCTTCGGTTACATCTCCGCCAGCACACAAACGAACGACAATTTCAATGCCCAATATGTCAAAATTGTTTTACAAGAAAATCAACATTAAATGGACATCTTAGAGAAATTCATCAAAAATTTGAAAACAATAAAGTCATCGAAGACTTACAAGAACGAGACAAGTTTACCTGTGAAATTTGTGCCAAAGAATTCAGCAAAAAGTGAGTACCTAAACATATTTCACATTTTCTTTATATTAATTTTTCTATGCACAATATACGACTAGTTTTCATTAATTTTATGTTGTGTTAGTTAAAAAGTTTACAAAATTAAGTTTTCCTTCAAGCAAGAAGAGAAACGAAAGAAAATTGTTTTTCTATTTTAATTTATTATTATTATTTAGATACAGACGGACAGAATGAATTCTTTTTCTTCATCAATTTCTTCTATAAACTATTTATTTTATTTTGTTGTCTTCATACATATTACATAATATATTTAATGTGTGTTTGCGTTTTAAAACCTGACCAACTAGAAATTGACTATAATTTTACCAATTTTGTTTTGTCTAGTTTTATTGGAAAATAGCTTGAACCAGAGGTGATTTAGATTGAGAATATATTTACCAAAAATAATTATTGTATGGGATGTGTTGTGTGTATAGAAGTAGTCGTTATGTTTAGATGTGGCATATGGTTAATAAAAGAAATAAAAAGGAAAATGTAATCGAAATAGATATAATGATTAATAGATGTCTCTGTTTTGTATTATTATGTGTAACACTCTCCCCCTCCCTCTTGTATATCGTCGCAATCAAACTAAAGCTATTCCTAAAAGAAACTTTCCTTATACTGCATATTCGTTACTTCGTCGGGTACCGGGTAGAGACAGAAGAGTATCGATGGTGATTATCTCGAATGTTTCATTACATCTCCATTTTGTCGTACTGGAGATGCCACAAGACCGGTTATAGTGGTTTGATCATTCGGGTGGTAGATATTTCATCTAATATTTTCTCGGAGTAATTTCTTATTGGTAAAGGAAACCGTCGATGTTGACGTCTATCTTTAACGCTTTTTTACCGTTCATGACATGTTTTGTGCAACAAGATGTGCGGTCAAAATCAAATGTAGAATTAGAAAAACAATCTGTTTAGTCCTACACAATTTTGTTTAGTATGATTTCCTTCTGTGGATCGAAGTGAGTTAACGATTTTAGACGATCTCTAATTTTTAATAAACTATTATCATTTATTTGTCAGCTTTTTAGTACACGAATTGGAATTTCACCTTTGCGGGATTTGTCAATGTTTTCTTTCTCTAATAAGCTAATTACACTAGTTAGGTAATCTGTGAACGTTAACAAATAAGTATTTAGTTTAGCACAATAAACTTGGAAATTGGACAATGAAAAATCATGACCTTCTATTTCCGACTGAGATTGTGGTGCCTTGAATGATTTTCATAAGAACAACTGTCAACAACTTCCGAGTCAAACCTACTCATGTATAGTTGTTTAATATGCTTGATCAATTGTATATTAATTGTGCTAGAATGCATCTGATGTTGCGAGGTATTTGGATCTTTTCGGCAGCGATTTCTGGTGGATTTCTATTGAGAACCCGATTTGGAGCATAGTCCCATGTCTTCAACTAATGAAGAGTTTGTATACCAATTTTATACGTATGCTATTAGGCTATCTATGCGATTTGGCTATCTTTGAAATCATGTAGAAAGTACCTCGCTGTCTTTCTTATATCTCAAGGTGGTGCAATCGTTGACATTGCAAGCATGTTACAGTTTGCAACAGGTCCATATATTTTGTTTGGTCATTATGTTCATGAACTGGCAATATGTCACATTCTTCGGGCAAATGATCTCCGCGAGCCATAAAATGACATCCGGTTGTGGTTCGGAAAACTGCGTTTTGTGCTGTTTGTGACTTCTTTCAGTGGGTGTCACGTCAGCTACTTGCGGTGTTCCCTTGGGAACATTAATTTAATTTAAGCTTTCCTATTGATTTATATGTTGTAATTATTGTTTTTTATCTTTGCTCCATGAACTGGATTCTGTGAAGAGCGGTGGTTGTACTATGTGCTGTCCGAAAGCCTTGTTGGTGTGACTCCAAATTGCAAGAACATTCAACTAAGGGAGGACTGAGGAGAAATGCTTGAATCAGTTTTGCGACCGATGAAAGGATGGAGATCGGTCTCTCGATTCTCCTTTTTCTTCAAGATTCTTAAGATTGGATTTATTCTGGCCGTTTTCCAGATATTCGGTATCAGGAGAATATTTATAGTTGTGTTAAGTATAGTAGTGAGGTCGTTTAATCCTTTGAGTCCAATGTGTTTGAGAATGATGGTTTAAATTCCCTCGGGTCCTATAGTTTTTGATAGTTTAATTTTCCTTGTTGCATTTTCAACTTCTTCTTCGGAAAATAAAATATCCTCTAAGTTATCAGTATTAAGTTTGCGCAGATGTCTTAATACTGATCTGATTTCCTTCTTATGTTAACGTTGCTTCTCTGTAAACTGTGTGTTAAATTTTGAGGCGCGGTTTCGAGTTTGTGGAGGATAAGTTAAACTCTTAATGACCTTCAAAAGACTTTAACTTGTGCCAGGCTTGGTTTGCTCACTAGTTCTATGCATTTTTTTCGTTTGTATTCCGTCACCAACGTGTTGATTCGTTTATGCAGATCCAGAATTCAAAAGTGGAAACTGGATCTCCGTATGTCATCTGTTTGAGTGGCAAGCGCCAAAACTTCCTGTGAGAAGTTTTGTTTGATCTTTTGAATTCTATCGCCTGAAATATAGCGAAATCTAAGTTTAATAAAAATTTCTCTTGATTTTTTTTCTCCCAGAGAAGGCGTCAAGTGGTAAAAGTTGTTTACTGTATTTCAGTAAAGTTTGTTAATGTCTTTCAGTAAAGTTAAATTATCACAGTCCGCTTTGTTAAAATTAATATGGGTCACTTTCATAGATTTTATTTGATTTATAGTACGGAAGGAATTATGATCAGCACGTGATCTGACCCTTGCACAAATTGCACAATACTTTGTTTTGATTGGTCCAAAATTTCTTTCAATACCAACCATGACGAAGAGAGTTTAAAGTAGTGAGGCCAGTGATAGTGGCTTCTCTAACCAAAAAAGGGAGTGACAGAGTTGCACCTTGCGTCAAAATGGTTATGGTGGTTCTTAGTCAGAATTGTTTTCTACGTGCTTCTGGGGCGTTGACCGGCCCATCTTGAGAAGCAGGATTTTTTCGTCTTCTATTTTTATTCTGTTGCCTAATAATATATATAAATAATAATCGATTAAATTAAGTCATCAAGTAAAATTCAGCCTCAAAATGGGTTTATACAGGTAATATAACTAATACAGGTGTGAGAGGCCCTTGTGGACAGTCTACACTTCTATATGGAGTAGCAGCCGGGAAAAAATGTATTACATGTGTTTTGTGGTTGAAAATACAATAATGTTGTTCCAAAAAATTCAGTATTAAATCATAAGTGATCTTGACAATAATTAAGAGATGCTGGTATATTACCTTACCAATGCAAAAAAATTTTTGGTTCTTGCTCTTGCTTCTTTACCGATAAATATTTTTAACAAACAGTTTGTTGTATTGAGCACTCGATCGAAGCAATAACTTGGCATTTATTAGAAACGCATTAAAATATTTTTTAATATCTTATTTTTAAAAATACAACATCCATCCACACATCATTCTACACAAAACAAAACGTTTGTTACATTGCTTAATTGGGTTACAAAACTTATTCGGCCAAGATTATATTCCCTAAATCGTAATCCAAGCGCTTGCTATATTTTCATAGCTCGTACAGATGGTAAGTTACGTAAACCTGTATTACAGGTCGCCATGATTGCAAATCTTTCTAGTTAAAAATCTTTATGTCAAAGGATTTTTCCATCTTACCATCTGTGATATCATAAACAATAACACCATCAACTTCGTCCTCATTGTTTGATGCTTTTACCTTTTTTTGTTGTCGTAGTGCCACACAATCATATATGTATTAACTTGGTGCACGTTATGTAATAAGGGCTCTAACTTGCTAATATGAAAAAGTTCACTTTGTGCCATTTTGTTTTTCTTGTGCTTTGTGAAGCTTCTCATGTATTTCTTGTGTAGATCAATCAAGGTTAGTTTAGCGTTCTCCTTTTGATTTAATTTTCTTTCTCTGAAATTCTTGTTTTTTTTTTAATTCTTTTATATTTTGTAAACCTTATTAGTGGTCGGTCTAACCGCCTGGGAATTAAAAACTTATAACGGCCATAGGAATTTTACTAGAGTGGACTAATTTTTCTGATAAGAATAATAGAACTAGTAAATAAAAATTCCTTGAACTATTCAAAATTGCCCAATTTCAGCGTTTCTATTCGCAGCAGAGGTACTATCGCATCCGTTTGGTTTTTCTCATACTTTAAAATTTTCTGAAAGCACAAAATTATTAATCGCAAACCTGTTTTAAATAAACATTAATTGATTTATGTAGTCGGTTAGTATTGACGATAAATATTAAACTTATTTAACTTTCGTCGGACGGCATTGGTACAATTGTACCTTTTCCGATTTTAAATACTAATAACTTTTCTTGTAGAAGCCGGAGAGGGTTAAAGTTTTATGAGATCTCTATATTTTCCTGCTGAATCATGCAGAATTATTTTAGAACCACCCTTTTCAGAAATAAGGGTTCGAGAGGTTTTCATTATCATAACAGGCGGTAAAGGTACAATTGTACCTTCATACCTTTTATGTGATATAATAACGGTATTATTGTTATTATATCATAGACCCGTGTATAATATAATAATATATATATGAAGGGACTGAAATCTCACAGGTTTGAGATATCAAGACTTCGGTCTGGGTTAAGGATTTTGATATAGTTTTCGACAAAAAACTTTTATGGGGACATGGTTTTTAGTATTGATCAGCGATGTATATCATGTCGTACAAATAATTAGTTTTATTTTTTCAAAAAATTGGGTGAAAAAATAAATAACAATCTTTCTTTTGACACAATTGACAACATTTTTTTGACAAACTTATAATGCTATAATTCTCAATAATTATTAATAAAATTTCATGTCAAACAAATAATTAATTTTATTTTTTTCCATAAAATTGGGTAAAAAAATAAATAAATATCTTTCTTTTGTTGACACACTTAACAACATTTTTTTGACAAACTTATGATGCCATAATCCTCAATAATAATAATAAAATTTCATGTCAAACAAATAATTTATTTTATTTTTTTCCAAAAAATTGGGTAAAAAAATAATTAAAAACCTTTCTTTTGACACACTTGACAAAATTTGTTTGACAAACTTATAATCCCATAATTCTCAATAATAATAATAAAATTTCGTGTCAAACAAATAACTAGTTTTATTTTTTCCAAAAAATTGGGTAAAAAATAAATAAAAATCTTTCTTTTGACACACTTGACAACATTTTTTTGACAAACTTATAGTGCCATAATTCTCAATAATAATAATAAAATTTCATGTCAAACAAATAATTTATTTTTTTTTTCCGAAAAATTGGGTAAAAAAATAGATAAAAATCTTTCTTTTGACACACTTGATAACATTTTTTGGACAAACTTATAATGCCATAATTCTCAATAATAATAATTAAGTTTCATTTCAAACAAATAATTAATTTAATTTTTTTTCCAAAAAATTGAGTAAAAAAATAAATAAAAATCTTTCTTTTGACACACTTGACAACAATTTTTTGACAAACTTATAATGCCATAATTCTCTAGAATAATAATAAAATTTCATGTCAAACAAATAATTAATTTTATTTTTTTTTTCCAAAAAATTGAGTAAAAAAATAAATAAAAATCTTTCTTTTGACACATTTGACAACAATTTTTTGACAAACTTATAATGCCATAATTCTCAATATTAATAATAAAATTTCATGTCAAACAAATAATTTATTTTATTTTTTTCCAAAAAATTGGGTTAAAAAATAAATAAAAATCTTTCTTTTGACACACTTGACAACATTTTTTTGACCAACTTATAATGCCATAATTCTTTCAAAGCATGTTCTAAATAATGCGGAAATTCTATAAATTATCTATCTATCGCACAATAATTATGTCAACCTTGAGAATTTCCATATAAAACATATGAAGGTACAATTGTACCTCTGTCGCCTGTTAGCGTTGTAAAATAATGCCGCCGAACGAGGGTTAAAGTTAAAAATTCTTCCATTGCTTTGAAAAAAATTGTCGCCAAATGTTGTATTTTTGCTTTGGTATACTTCCCCACAGTAGTACTAAAGATGTACAGATGGTAAAAAAATAAGACAAACTTTAATGTTACTATTTCATCCTGACAGAGGATTCATGACCCGAAAAAACATATGGGTTGGATAATACTGCTGGGATACCGACAATTACCAACCATCCAGTTCCGAAATTTCGAGGAATTTCCATTTTCAACCAAAAAATTAACAGAACTACAACTTAACAGAAGTACGAGGTTTGTTTGCCACCATATCGTTATACTGCCTTCTCTTAGAGCAACAATCTTCTAGAAGTAACCTTGTCATCAATTATTCCCTAAAAATCTTCTGTTAATATTATATTCAATACTATGTGAAGGCAAAGCATAACGTATTTAAATGATATTTGTGTAATTTCTTAAGAATATGTCAAAAACTGCTCGTTTAACTTTAATAAAATTCAGCTCAAATGATGCAGCAGTAATTTACAAAAATTCAACTTATACGTAAAAGACGAAAAAAAAAATTAGCCGTTTAAAATAGATCTTCTACAATTCATTGACATGTAATCCAGTGCTTCAGTCATATAGAAAAATGCTTATGCCGAATCGAAACATTTACAACTATAGAGCGACAAATTCGTGAGAGAATAGGTCATGAAATTTATTTAGCACGTGAAAAGAGCAATTATTACAAAATAAATTTTGTTGGCACACCAGTCAGCATTGCATTGAATATTGAATAATGCCAAGAACAAAGTCCAATGTGTTCACAAATGATTTTCATATGATTTTTAACTATAAAAAAATAATTCACATCAACTTGAGCAAGCGTCTCCTGTCGCATACTTACTACTTTTCATTTAAGGTCTCCAATACGTTTCTTAAAATACAAGTCGAAGAAGATGCGAGAGAGTTTCGAAATAGAAATAAAAGTAGAAATGTTTATTAATCTCTGCTTTACTTGTCTGTTTAATAGGCTCTATCAACACCATGTTTAATGGTTCATTTAAAATAGAAGGAATTTTCTTAACAATTTTAATTTTTTAAAACGAAAGAGAAAGAGAATAAAATAGTTTTTAGTAATAAGAATATTGTTGTTGTTAAAAATTTCATAGTGTTTGCCGAAAACAAATGGTTTTCTTGCCGATAAGGCTTTGCAGTTTACCAAATTAGTTGTTGTGAACTAAATCGACAACCCACAGAGAATTATACCATAAAATACTTAAACAGCTTACTGTGTGTGGGTTTAACAAAAAAATTATTTAACATTTTTTTTTGTGGGCGGAAAATTTAAAAACCTCAGATGTTTAATGACATCGTCAAATCACATGCAGATATATGTGCTAACAAAAACTGTGTGATATGAAAACCGTGCATTCCCGATAGTGGATCAAAATCGGGAACATCAGAGGAGTTGCGTGCCTTGAGATTAAAATTCCAACTGGTATCATTTCTATGAGTTAGATTACGACTCCACAGCTCATCACAAATGCTGAATCGCACGTTAAAATTTCAAAAGAAAACGGGCTCAAATAAACAAGGAACAGGGACTCTAACGACCTTAAAAGTCAAAGGAACACAGATCATCACCAACATTGCATCAAATATAATTATTACATTAAAAAAATGTTTCACTCATGCATTATTTGTAATTAATCCAAATCTATATACTTTGTTAACGCCAGCTATAGTGCCTAAAATCTGGGTTCAGATAAATCAATCGTTGCGCAAAAAGTACAGGCGATTGTTGAATCAGAATAATAACCAAACGTTGCGCCAATGGTACTGGCGATTGTTAATTACGAATAATAGTACAATATAATATCCAATCTTTGCACCAAATGTGCAGGCGATTAACAACTTTTTGATTTATGTTTATAATTCCCTTAACATAATAAACAGATCAAAATGATCTCTTACTAATACTTTTCCTGCTTTAGCTGATGAACATTTGGAGTGCGTGTATACTGTAAATTTAACAAAATTTTAATACACTTCACAAAAAAATTATTTGACAATTTTTTTAATAATAAACCAAAACGTGTAAGAGGCAAGCAACCTCGAAAATCTGTATTCTTGAAAATTTTGAAGGGTATATCCCTCGCAAATCTGAACACTAGTGTCTATGAAATTATAAAGGCGGAAAAATTTTAAAACCACATTTTGTGGCATCGCCCAATCACATGCAGGTATATGTGTTGACAAAAAATGTGTTGTTGCACACTTTTGATTTTTACGTTTAAAATCTTGTTTACAATTGTGCTAACGCACACTAGGCATTGTAATTAGAAGCAGCAAAAAACATCAAAAATGTAAATAAAGCAGTTTTTTAGAGAGGTTAGGTACACAATGTAAAAAACAAATAAAAATAAATGATATCTTATCACACGCACATTTCAGCGGTAAGAACGTCAAAGAAACCAAATCAGGAGTTTGTTTTTAGGGTTTAATACACAACGTAAAAGTATTAACTATTAAAGCTAACTATTTAAGCTAAAAGTTATAACTATTTAAGCTAAAATTTTAAATAAACATACCAAGCTACAAAACTGTATGTACATTTATGAACTAAAACTTATATATAAAAAATAGATAAATAAATAGTCCCGATGGTCGACACAATTAAGTCTACAAAGTATAAATTTATTTTTCATCGAATTCCAAATGTACAATGCATTATTTGAAAGTTATTCTGAAACGAGAGAAGTATAAAACAAACGCGAAAACTCTTTGAAGGCAGACAGTATCTTATTTATAAAAGCCTAATCTTGGGCGTTTAATAACAAGAGATGCCTTATTTTTCAAAGAGTTTTCGCATCTGTTTTGTACTTCTCTCGTTTCAGATTAACTTTCAAATACTGCATTGTACATTTAGAATTCGATGAAAAATAAATTTATACTTTGTAAACTTAATTGTGTCGACCATCGGGACTTTTATTTATATAATTTTTATTTTTAAGTTTTAGTTCATATATGTACATACATTTTTGTAGCTTGGTATGTTTATTTAAAATTAGCTTAAATGGTTATATAAAATGTTTTTATTCTCGCAGTATCTAATTTGCTTATCAAAATGTATCATTTCTTTGGTTTGGTACTTTTACGTTGTGTATTAAACCCTAAAAACAAACTCCTGATTTGGTTCCTTTAACGTTCTTACCGCTGAAATGTGCGTGTGATAAGATATCATTTCTTTTTATTTGTTTGTTTACGTTGTGTACCTAACCTCTCTAAAAAACTGCTGTATTTACATTTTTGATGTTTTTTGCCGCTAAGATATCATTTCTTTTTGTTTGATTTGTTTTTGTACATTGTGTATTAAACATCTTTAAAAAACTGCTGAATTTACATTTTTGATGTTTTTTTCCGCTGATATAATTTCTTTTTGTTGGTCTATATAAAAAAAATATAACATCAATATCCGATTTTTAATCCATAACTAATCCATATTCGGATAATAATTGAATCCATACTCATTCCATACTCATTCTATATCCAATCCATATCCAATCCATATCCAATCCATATCCAATCCATATCCAATCCATATCCAATCCATATCCAATCCATATCCAATCCATATTCAATCCATATCCAATCCATATCCAATCCATATCTAATCCATATTCAATTCATATCCAATTCATATCCAATCCATATCCAATTCATATCCAATCCATATCCAATCCATATCCAATCCATATCTAATTCATATCCAATCCATGTCCATTCCATATGCAATCCATACCTAATCCATATATAATCCATATCTTATCCATATCTAATCCATATCCAATCCATATCCAATCCATATCCAATCCATACTCAATTCATATCCAATCCACATCCAATCCACATCTAACTCATATCCAATCCATATGCAATCCGTTTCTAATCCATATCCAATCCATATCCAATCCATATCCAATCCATATCCAATCCATATCCAATCCATATTCAATCTATATCTAATCCACATCCAATCCATATCCAATCCATATCCAATCCATATCGAATCCATATCCAATCCATATCCAATTCATCAAACCAATATTCAACTGATATCAAATCAATATCCAGTCTATATTTAATGCATAGATATCCAATCCATATTCAATTCATGTCCATGTCATATCCATACGAAGTCCAATCCATATCCTCACCCACATCCATATCTTTATCCTTATCCATGTCCACATCCACATCCATATCCATATCCATATCCATATCCATATCCATATCCATATCCATATCCATATCCATATCCATATCCATATCCATATCCATATCCATATCCATATCCATATCCATATCCATATCCATATCCATATCCATATCCATATCCATATCCATATCCATATCCATATTCATATCCATATCCATATCCATATCCATATCCATATCCATATCCATATCCATATCCATATCCATATCCATATCCATATCCATATCCATATCCATATCCATATCCATATCCATATCCATATCCATATCCATATCCATATCCATATCCATATCCATATCCATATCCATATCCATATCCATATCCATATCCATATCCATATCCATATCCATATCCATACCCATATCCATATCCATATCCATATCCATATCCATATCCATATCCATATCCATATCCATATCCATATCCATATCCATATCCATATCCATATCCATATCCATATCCATATCCATATCCATATCCATATCCATATCCATATCCATATCCATATCCATATCCATATCCATATCCATATCCATATCCATATCCATATCCATATCCATATCCATATTCATATCCATATCCATATCCACATCCATATTCATATCCACATCCAAATCCATATTTAAATCCATATCCAGCACAAGTTATCAAAAATCATCTTAAAATTAGGAACAATAACATATTTATGATATTATAGTGTAAACTACTGTAGAGTTTTTAAAAGTGAAATTACGTCTTTTTGATTAGTAGCCCGTATAATTGCTGTACCAGCAATAATCATATTTTCTCCAGCTTTAGCACACTCATTGATTGTTTCTGGTCCAACTCCTCTATCAACCTCTATATCTAATGTTGGGGTAATTTTCACGTAGTAGTCATTCCACTTTTGGCATCATGTCACTCATACATTTTTGACCACCAAAGCCGGGTTCAACGGTCATAATAAAAATCATATCAGCTAAGAGAATGTACTGTTTCACAAGCTCAACCGGAGTGCCTGGTTTTAAAGCTAAACCAACCTTCATTCCAGTTTCTTTAACTTTCCTTAAAACTTCTGCAACAATTGTTGGAACCGGTTCAACATGAAATGTATATTGATCAACACCAGCATCGGCCATTGGTTCTATCCACTGATCTGGGTTCGATACCATCATATGAGTTTCAAAGAAAGTATCCTTTAATTTATTTCGTAAACATTTAACTATCGGATGTCCAAAATTTAGGTTAGGGTCAAAATGACAATCCATAGCATGTAAATGTAAATAATCTGCACCATTCTTGAGGAGTTTTTCTGATTCTATACAATTCTGATAAATCTTCGTTTAAAGTTGAGGGTCCAATTTTTGCTTTCAGACATTTTTGGTTTTAAAATTTAGAAATTGTGGAAACACTGAGTTTTTCTCGAAATTCTAGTGTAGCATAAAAGTGAACTGTTGCATTAAAATATGTATGTAGATCTTAAATTTTAACTAACTTCAGTTTTTCTCAAAATTGTTGTTTAACATTTAAAACAAGTGAACTGTTGCATTAAAATATGCATTTAGAAATAACCTTATTAAATACAATGAAATTTAATCATCGAATTTCATATCAAAGATATGACGTTTAAAATAAACAAATATTTTGACATTAGTGTTTTAGTTTTAGTGACATTAATCTTCCAGGGTTATGATTTTAGCAAAATATATTTTCTACAAACTGATAAGCGCGCCTCTGTAATAAAAGTTGATGTAACTTTCAATTTTTGGAGATAAAATTTATAAGATTTTTAATATTTAAGAAAATATATTTAATTATATTGTCTGTTTTCCGTTCTTTTTAGCTTTTTAGTTTTAAAACATGATTCAATTTTAAATGTAAAGAATATTTATGTATTTTGAGCCGTTGAATGGGTATAATAATGTTACAATAATCAAATAATGTTTTTCGAAATTTGATTTTCTCATGGTTAGCTGTAAGATAAGTGCTCGTCAAAATTTTTTAGTTTGAGCTGTTTTTTGAGTAATTTTTTTTGTTGTATTAAAAAACTCGCAAATTTCTACCGAAATTTATGATGAAAATTAGTTAATGATTCGAATGAATTACAAAATAGTCCTATTAATTGGAGTATGCATTAAAAACATTGGGTGGTCGTAGTACCCTTGTCAATTCGAAGACGTCAACTCATGTACAAAATAATTTAGCTAAATCAATTTTGTCGTAATTACAAAATACTATCCAACGAACCAGCCAATCATTTAATAAAAAATCTCTAAATATATGATATCTAGCTAGCTGGCATCATAAGACAACAAAAATTTTCTACTACTGTATATAAATCTACAAAAAAAAAAATAATAGCTATGAAAAAAAATCATCCAGAGAAATGGAACATAAAATGGAATAACATAACAGACAAATAGACTTACTTATATGACATTTTTGCTGTTATAAAGAAGCATAAGTGTTGTAACAACAACAAAATAGCTGTTACATTTCGTAAAACAAACAAAACTAAAATTCACTATAATTTTCCATTTTTTTTGTGTGCTGGCTTTCTGGTGATTCCTTATATTTTCGTCTTCTAGTGACTATTTTTTTTTCGTGTATATTTATTTTCCATTTATACGTGTGACATTGCACACATAATTTTCTTTTAGTTTGTCGTTTATTTTCTATTTTTTTTTTGTTACATAAAAAAAGGTCAAACAGTTTTTTCTGTCCTATCTGTTGTATAGCTGTTGACAACTTTGTTTATTTTTCTAACGTTCCAACATGAATTTTGATGAGAATTATGTAGTGAATTAGATAAGAAATAATGTTGAAAATTGAACGAGTGATTATATTTTTTTTGAGGGGTTGAAAAAGTTTTTGTTGATTCCATCAATTATCACATCCACCACCTACCCTAATCTATTACATTAATTAAAAACAAACTCAATTTCAATTAGAAAATCCATTTAATTTTTTATCTAAATTATATTCATTGGAAAATTTATATTTTATCAATTTTCTTTATTCTAATTTAATAAAAAAAATAAACAAAATAAAACAAAAGATAGGAAATGTATGTATATATGTACAAAACATTTTTCGATTATTTAATTATTTAGTGGAAATTAGTTAAAATGTAAATTTTCCCTCGTTTCAAATTATTTAGTTTTCTTGTTCGTCCATCTCTGTGATACCATTAAAAACGGAAAAAAACCAAACATTATTATTTTGTTGTTGTTGTTGCTATTATTATTGTAATTTTTCTTATTCTATTTTTCTACCCTTAAATTTGACACCATATGTTTATAAGGTTGTTTGTTTATTTGTCGATAATTTTTCTAATTTTAGTTTTTTTTTTTATATATTCTATGTTGGCTTTGGTCACATAAACCTATCAGTGATCGGTTATCCAAAAAATAAAAATAAAATCTCATTTACACAAGAACCAACAACAACAAAATAGAAGCAAAAATCTATATAAAATGTTTATACCAAAAGATAGAATAGATAAATAGATGAAATAAATAGATAGAAAATTTTGGAATCTAAATCTCAAAATTGAACACATGGATACACATTTAAAACAGAAAAAAAAATCTACTTAACTATTGGGTCAGAGATGAGTTTTGGGGTTACAAAGACAAAATTAATGATGATTGTTGATGAATATTGAATAAAGGTTTTGATGTGATTGAGTTTAATGGTAATTTGGTGGAGTTGTGTAATGTCATGTTCTTGAAAATTATATTGGTATAACCAATCACTATAATTATAATTTCTAAATGATGTTCTTTATAGAAGTTCCAAGATAGGTTTAAATGTATGTTAAAAATTTGTCCAAATTAGTTCTTTTTTTTTTAATTAGTTAGACATGTTTAGCACACTAAATATAAAATATTCATTATTTATTCAGACTCTTTGAATAGCCGAAGATACCATGTCAACTATAAAGGAAAGAGATAAGGAAAATGGAAAAAATAAGGATATAGGGATTACTATACTAAAATTGTTTTAAATGATTATGGACATTTTCTTTAAATGCTTGAGGGGAAAATTCATCGGGAAATACAGAGGAAAGCGTTGAGTTCCACAATTTGGTCACTCTATTAAAATAGTCGTTCTGGAAGGACACAGTTCTACAACGAGGTATTTGTACAACATATGGATGGGATAACTCGACAGCTCTTGTTTGTCGAGGATATTTTGAATTTCCTTAGAGGAGAATTCGATAAAGTTATATTTATATAGAAGATAGACAATTCAGCCACATTTCTTCTGTGCTGGAGTGAATCAAGCTGGTCCGTTAGTTCGGTATTACCAATCAACCGTATTGCTCTTCTCTGTACAGAGTCTAGACATTTTATTGTTGACTGACAAGCACCTCCCCAAACATGACAGCAGTATTCCATGCATAGACGAATAAAGGACTTGAAGACTAGCAAAATTTGATCGGGTTTGAAATACTTTTAACATCGACTCAAGAATCTAATTATAATTCCAAAAGCGACGAGGATTTGCTTCAATTTGTATTGATGATGTAAATTGCACTATTGCTGATATTAGTAAATGGTCCCATGTTCCGAGGGGTTGTTCAACTTTTGTCTTCGTAGTACCTGGTTCGTTTGTCAAAAACAGATCCGATCCAGCAAATTATTGTTATGATGTGAATTATCTGGGATTCTAGTGGGACACTCTTATCATATGCGTCAAACTGTGATAATCTGCGAGTATCAGTTCGGCTTGTCTTCCTACGTTGTCAGTGCGCGATGTAAGTATTCATTCTTCAGCCATTCTTTATTATGAATATTAAGGTCTCCTAGAATGGCCAGTTTTTCTTTGGGATAGTCCGGGGTCGTCTTGTCTAGATTAGCTGATATTTGATCGAAAAATGGACATCCTGGAGGGAATTTGGGGATCTGTATAATCCTATCATAAACATAGTTTCATCAACACCTGAGATTTTCAGTGCTAGAAAATTATGGTGCTTAGTGTTCAACTCGTAAGCCTTAATTCTCGTACATGAAAGTGAATTTCGAACAAATACACAGACACCATGCTTGTTATAAAAGAAATGTTCCAATTCGTAACTATGTATCCGGTATTTATCGAGATCCAATAAACTTGGTATCTCTGTAACTGGGTAAACTGGGTATCTCTGTCACAAAAACACGATAGCAGGTTTCATGCAACAGTAGCGCGATAAGGGAAAAGCAAAAAAATGGGGACACAAAAGACACTAACCGAATCGAAGATTAAAAAAAGAGTTAAGTCTGGTAAGACAAAAAGAAGTAATGCCTACTAACAATTAAAAAGAAACTATATTTCCTGTTACCAAGCAATACTTTGTATAGCAAATTTAAGCCTTTAAAATAATAAATTTATAACTTTGGTATTTTTTTTTGTATTAAATTTCTAGATATTACGATGTGTGAATTCATAGGATGAGAGAATATTTCGTCAGCATCTAAGTCAACATTCTAATCAACATCCTAAGTCACGAGTGTAAAGTCATTATTGATTGTTGCCAATCAATGCGAAACTTAATATCTGACGTAAAGTCAATATGTTGTTATATTTTTTGGTTAGGAAATATAGAATGAATTCACACATCATAATATCTAGAAATTTAATACAAAAATACCAAAGAAATACAATTTTCAATATGTAATCATAGATGAAAAATTCAACTTAAGTAAATATGAAAAATGATGAAGTTTCAATTTAGAAATTATCTGAACATCAAAATAAAATATGTTTCGTCATCGCCGCTTTGGCTAAGTTGTGTAAGACACACAGGATTTGAACAATGTGTCTCTGATGAATGTAGTTCGAATCCTGACACGAAACACAACAAAATTTTTTCTAAAGGAATTTTAGAGAAAATGAAAAGTTATTTCGAATTGCAAAATTCAAGTGATTTCCAATATGTACTTAAGCTTAATTGTTCACAAAAACCAATCCATAAATTTATAACTTCAAAAGCAATAATAGGATAAATTTTACCTGCCTACCGCCTGGTAACAATAAACATAAAATACCAAATAACTGTTTAATAAACAACAATCTCACCGATATAATTGTAGGCCTTTTATCTTCCATTCACTTCACTAACATTAAAACTAACACACGCACAGTATATTTGATTTTATTTTATTTCTACTCTGTCTTTGTAAAGACAAGACATACATGCAAAAATAAAATGAAATACATTTTTTTCCCTATTTTTTTTTTAATATTAAACAACCTTCCTCTTCTAACTCTGGATGATGAGTGTGTGCTTTGGACTTTGGTTCTTGTAATTATATTAATAGATTGGGGAGAAACTGTGACGGTTAAAATTTTTCTTAAGAGCAGTCACAACTAATCGACTTGCAACAATAGATTATCTGACTCTTAATATTTCTCGTTCCTTAAACTTTTAAACGGGCTAGAAATTCTGTCCTTGTTTTACCATAATAGAAGATTCTCGTATGAGTTTAGAATGAAGAGCGAACGAGCGAAGCGAGTGAAGCAAAGATTACAGAAGCGAATTTTTTTTACAACAAAATTTGCAAAATTTTTGTCAATTAACATAATTAGTTTTGTAAAGTTTTTGTAATATTAACCAAATTGAACTGTAAAAGTTTTGTAGAATAAACAATCAATAAATTTTATTAAATGATAGGTTAACCCGAGGGTGGGGAACCTGCAGCCTTAAGGCTGCTTGCAGCCTTTTGAGATTTTGCTTGCGGCTTTATCACATATTCTGAATTTTATACAAAATTCAAACACATTTGTTTACTTGCAATGTTTTTTGTAAAATTGTAATTTTTAAAAGTATTTAATCCTTTTTTTCGAAAATATTTTGTCTTGCTTTGTAGTCAACTTTTTTCGTGATTTCGGTTTAAAAATAACGAAGTAATAATAACCCATTAATTCTACGTTTATATCGCCAAAAGTTTAACAGAATATAGTATATTTTGCTACAAGATATGAAAACACTCTTTTTTCGTGAGTGAGAACTTGTTAGCGAGAAGCGTTAGCATCGAGTGGGACAATTTCACAAACGTAAAATGTTTTCATCTCGCGTAGGAAATATCAATTTTTTCTACGATATTAAGCGAAAGTGATTTTACACTAGTGGAAAAAACACTTTTCACAGGAGATTAAGCCTGCTTGAAATAGTTATTTGTTTAACTAGGCAGCAAAGTAGTAGATTGACTGCCGCGGCTGATAGTTCATAGCCGAGCGAGCGAGGCTAGGAATTCAGCCAAGGCAGTCAATCTACCTTGCTGCCGAGTTGAACATATAATTTTTTCTCCGATTAATTACAATGATATGTAATTTAATAATTATTACTTTAAAAATAAAGCAAAATTTTAAAAATGAAAAAAAAAATCGATTAAAAAAATTTTCTTTTTAATCGCAATATCTGTTTATTTCTATGAAGTCTAATTATTTTGCTGCCTAGGCAGCAAAGTACTTGCTTTGCTGCCTAGGCAGGAAAAGTGCCACTTTGCTGACTGAAATAAGTCTGCAAAATTTATATTTGCTGTCTATCGGAGAAAAATAAACTTTTCTTCTGCTATCGTTGAAAAATACGTTTTCGGCAAACGGCTGTAAAATTTAAATTTACCGCCGCTTGGGCGAAGGATAAAGTTTCACTTTTTTGACATATAATGAAAGCGGCTGTAAAGTAACGCCATTTTTTTTCTTTTTTTTACGCCGACAGTAAAGTAACTTTTATATTTTTAAGGCAGCAGAAAAAGTGTCGCCATTTCTTTCTATATCTTTGGTAAAAGCTTTTAAGTAACATGAGAAAGATTTTATCAGCTTTTGTAGTACATTGGATAAAGGGTTGGGGGGGGGGGGGGGGGGTCCACCATACAACAGGTGGTTTTTTCCAATATGTTTTTTATGTTTGTTTGTGAATGAATTTTGATGACACTTTGGAAAAAGATGCAAATATATATGGCAAGAAACTGATTAGTTTTTGAGCGATAGTGAACAAAGTGGTCCCATACACCTGTTTTTTGAAAGCACAATAACATCTGTACCTGTAATCGAATTTGATGAAACTTGGTACATAAGCACTTAATACGGTTCACAACAGTTCTGCTTCCCAACTTCCGGTTTTTCGCCTACGGTAAAAAATTTTTATAATTTTTTGAAGTTTTTTCAGTGTCTTTATGCACACTACAGCCTACAATAATAAAGTGAATATGATGAGTCTGATGGAAATGATTTCAATTAGTGTGAGAAGATAATTATCATGTTTTGGAATACATTGATACACTTTACACACTTTGTTTTTAAAGTTTGTTGGGAGCATACAGACTTGGTTCACTAATCAATTTTAGTGACACTTTCACAAAAGATGGAGACTTAAATGACAAAGAACTGATCAGTTCTGGGGCAATATCGGGATAAGTGGTGGGTGGCCTTCCGAACACCTGTTTACTGTGTCACAATTCTTTCAAGGTTTGTTGGGAGCATAGAGCATACAACATTCGTTGGTGAATGAATTTTGATAACACTTTGGAAAAACATGCAAATATTTATGGCAAGGAACTGATTAGTTTTTGTGCGATTGTGAACAAAGTGGTGGGGGGTGTCCGGAGCACCTGTTTTTTTTAAAGCTCAATAACATCTGTACCTGATAATCGAATTGGTTGAAACTTGGTACATTAGCATTTAGTACGATTCTCAACACTTCTGCGTCCCAACTTCCAGTTTTTCGCTTCCGGTAAAAATTTTTACTTGTATTTTTTTGAAGTTTTTTCCGTGCCTTTATGCACACTACAGCCTACAATAATGAAGTGATTATGATGAAACTTTTTAAAAAGGTTTCAATTAGTGTAAAAAGATAATTACCATCTTTTGGGACACATTGATCTTATTAGCGGGGGATCTACAGCACAACTGCTTACTTTACACACTTGTTTTTAAATTTTGTTGGGAGCATACAGACTTCATTCATTAATTAATTTTAATGAAAATTTGAAAAAACATGGTGTTAAATGACAAAGAACTTTTTGATTTTTGGACAATATTGGGATAAGTGGTGGGGAGCCTCCCTAACATCTATTTACTATGTCACCATTTTGTCAATGTTTGTTGGGTGCATAAAACATTCGTTCGTGAATGAATTTTGATGAGGTTTTGGAAAGAGATGCAAATATATATGGCAAGGATTTCATTAGTTTTTGAGCGATAGTGAGCAAAGTGGTCTGGAGTCCGCCGCACCTGTTTGTTTGATATCTCAATAGCATATGTACCTGATAACCGAATTAGGTGAAACTTGGTACATACATTTAGTACGGTTCACAACAGCTCTGCATCCCAACTTCCAGTTTTTCACTTCTGATAAAAAATTTTTTTTAATTTTTCTCGTACAACATTTATGTTTGTTGGGATACTACTGCTTTCTTGAATATTTTTATAATTATAACTACGCGAAATATATAACATTGGTTAGCCTTTAATTAAAGTATTTGATGGATATTAGCTCACTTTACATCCAGAACACCATATTTCCAGAGCTGTGGTGAAGTCAGCCTATGTATCAGCATCGCAATAGTTGTTCTATTAATTCTTCAATTCTTCATTTACTACAATTTCCATGATATGTTGTCATTATTTCAGAAGTAAAATGAAGTTGTTTAAGAGGAACAAACAAGAAATTTAATCATCTATAAATAAATGTACAACACTAGATCTACTTGATACTGTTATCTCTGATCTCTGAATATTGTTTTAAAAATTATCGTTGTAACTAGGGTTTCTCAAACGGGATCCCGGGATCCCGTTTTCCCGGGATCCCGTTTTCCCGGGATCCCGGGGGTAAATTTTCATCCCGTTTTCCCGGGATTTCATCCCGGGATCCCGGGTATCCCGCTAATGTTTATTAACATATTTTTTTACTTTTTTCAAAGATGTTAAAAATTTTCTCACTGGAAAATCGAGTAGTTTTTAATTCTTTTCCCCTCTGTAGTAATTAATTTCGTTCAAAATTAGGAAAATGTTTTTTGACACATATGGTGTCATGGTTCTTTTGTGTGGTTTTTTTGACACATATGAACACAACAAATTAAAACCAATAAAACTTAAAATAGGTAGATTTTTCTGAGAAATCTACCTAAAACTTGCGCTTCATTTCTCTTAATTTATGTTTAATGGTTCTCTTATGAAGGCGATTAATAGAGGAACGAGAGATGTTTACAATGTGATTTGCAGTGTCGTCTGGATTTATTTCATTGTTAGCACGAGTAAATGAGTTTGAGCCATCCAGCTTCCGAAGAAGATTCCAAGCTGCCCTAATAGAATGGGAAAAATCGATGTTTTCAACAGCGTTAATCTACTTTTGTTTCCTCGCGGTGTCCAGTGAGTATATTAAGTCATCAACCACGTCTGCCTCACCACTACTAAGGTGCGCCTCAAATAATAAATATATCGCTCTCTCTACTCCAACCAGGAATGTGTTCTTCACCGGAAGTCTCTTGGGATGCATTTCTTTGCAGTTAAAATGATGGTTCCTACGAACCTATCGTAATTTTTAGGAATGGGTTGGATCTAGTGAATCACTGCATCCAACTCCGACCCATATTTAGCCCAGCCAGTTTTGTGAAAATTGCATCTAGGTTGAGGATTAAAGTTTACGTGTGGGATTTGAATACCTACCTCAAAAATTATTGAACGATGTTGAGAGCGTGGCAAACCTTGTAGGACAGCCCTAGATATTGCAATAGGGTTACGTTGTTCGTTTTTTGTGGAAAAACAGAGGTCGGGATTGTAATAACTTGGCCATCTAGCAGATCTAAAGGTTTTCATGTCTTTCGTATCATATACCAGAAACATGTTGTCGATTGGTCCCGTCAGTTAGTTGTATGCCATTGGGATTGTTATTTGAGTAGGACCACTGATTGTGATGGCTATTAAAGTCACCAACCTGGGTGGTGAAATAATGGTTGAGTATCAGCTGGCCACGCTGTATTTAGTGGTTTATTTACGTTAACAATCTTCGTGATCGATATATCAATAACAATAAGATGTATATCGTTGTCCGTCTGGTGTCAGTAAATGGGTGCAATTCATGATTTCTGACTTGATATACGTGCCAGATCCATATGTTTGATGGTAAATAGCACTAATTAATTTATAACCAACAATTTTTCCTCTAGAGGTAAGTTGATCTTCATCTGTTGCATGCGTTTCCTGCCAGAATTACAACGTTGATATCGAAATAATAACTTTAATAACGTTCAGTTAAACGTTCAGTTTTTGACTTGCTAATGCTTTCAATGTTCAATTGCAAAATACGGACTGAGGGTCCAATATTTTTTGTCTTATGGTGCTGAGAAATACCGTTGTTATTGTGATTTTGGTTTGTTTGTTTCACAGAACATGTATCATATGAAGTTAAAAACATCACAAAAAATTGGTAATTTTTGAAGCAACTAAGCAGAGTACAAAAAATTTAGATTATACAATGCACTAATGACTATCACACCGACGTCTATTGAATCGGAAAGAGCTTTTTCTGCGGCAGTACATTTCGTCACGAAAATTCGGACAAAATTGAGAGATGGCGCGATTGACAACCTAATTTTTTGAAAAGTTGTTTAAAAATTAGTATTATGAATTTATTTTTGATTTGTTTTTAGAAGAATACACTTTTATATTTAAGTTTTGAAGTTTTTCTAATGAAAAATAATGGAAATTTAAAAATCAATAGCGCATTTTTTGTGCTGTTTTAATTTTACACATTTTTCTACCACCTAATTTGAAAAATCTAGCTTTTAGTGTTTCCCGGGATTTCCCGGGATCCCGGGAATTTGACATTTTTGTCCCGGCTTCCCGGGATTTGAATTTCTACGGGAAATGAGAAACCCTAGTTGTAACTTGATTTTTAAAATGTTATAAAAATAATTGTTAATTTTAGAAATTTTTCACCATAATTTTTGTCGGCCGGCCGGCCGTCACACCCGAGAAGAACGGTTTTCTAACACTGGAGCTTTTTCAAACATTTTTGTTTTTTTAACTTAGGTTTCGTTGATGATAAGATCTGAAAGGACGATATGTTTCACAACTGTACTGGAAATGTGTAAAAAAAGCCAATTTTTTTGCTTAACAATCTTATATTTTACGTTTTCTCAACAGAAGGATTGCTATTTATCCAACAAGGTTCTAGGCCCTAGGGTATATACTAAAACTGAACTGAATAACTATCTTCAAAGTTCAAAACGAGGTTCATGATCTTTAGTTTACCGCTGAATCGAAAATTCTTAAAATCGGTTTTGAAAGCAGGACATATTACGTCATCATTACCAAAAAGCAAAATATTCGCTGTAGCTCACAACAATCGTGCAAACCCCATTGATTAGGCAGGTACTCGTTGAACAGTAGGTGTAGGTTTTATAGTAGTCAATTTAGTAGAAACGGAATCAGGTAGGAGATTACTAGTCCTCACTCGTGAGAACTCATCTTATATATACAATTCTGACACAGCACGAGTTGATCGATAATTATAGTCACGTTGTCTAGAAGTTGTTGCGGATGACAACTTCTCTCTATATCTACAGAGTTGGCAAAGGTGTTCCAACCCACGGAATGTAACATACATCTGCTTTTGGCTTATAATCTCCAAATGCAAGTTATTACGAACTAGCATGAGTAATTCCGCATAACTCATTGGAATGGCCATTCTATTAGATAATCTATAAAGAAACTGTAGAAAATCATGAAATACTTCGGTTGGTCTTAGTTTTCTGGTGCTCATCATTTCGTGTATTTCATTATCCATTTGTTTATCTCTAAATTTGATCTTCAAAGCATGACAAATATCAGTCCATATAAGTTAACATTTCTGACGAAAATATCGCTAGAACCATTCCGCGATTTAATCGCTCAGTCGAGTAAGTATAAACTACGGGTTACTATATCAAAATTATTTTGGAAACAATGTTGGTCAACATCTCAACTCTGGATATAAAAGCTTTAACGTCCAGACCATCGGATCTGCCAAAAAATTCTAAATTTAAACTACGAATCGTTGTAGAGTGTTTATCGCTCTGTTGTCAACATCAAGAAGCTATTCTAGAAGAACCAAAAAACTGAGGTTCTGCCGAAGGGTCATTAGGTGGATTAGCAATCCCCTTCAAAGAGTCAAAATTCAAAATTTGTTGTCTAAGCAGAGAACACAGAAAATGTGATTCAGCATTTTGGGATTCTGGTATTGACGACTAATTAAGTCATAACGACTCACTATCAGATTGATTCAGATTATTCTTGGCGGTTGCTAATTGAGCTTCGGCATCTTTAGGAGGTGATGATTGCACAACTATTACCTGTGTATATGAATGACGTACTCCAATGCTTGATTGTTGGAATTAAAGTTCATCAACTCGAGCTTTGTTACTACTCTCTGAGAAGGAGGTTGATTTATAGAGAAATTATGTAAGATTACATCTCTTGGTAATTGTTAATGTTCGGAACATTTACAACCAGTTCTAGGACATATATTATTAACCAATAACCAATTAAGTATGAACATTTTGTGAAACACCGGTTGTATGAAGTTAATACTTTCGCGTCGGAATATACTACACCGATTTGGTATACCGTATAGGTGTTCGACATACCGTACAAATCCAGGTGGTTTGATTCCTCCAATATAATTTATGCTATAAAACAAACATAAATTGAGGTTGTGAAAGAAAACTAAAATTTACGACTAAAACTGTGCTTTCGAAAACTACAAAAAAACTGTTTTGCTCTAGAAAAAAATCCTCTTGCATATGACACCCCACATGCCATGATCAAAAATATTTTTTTTTCAAAATTTCTACTTTAAACCCTCTCCAATGATTGGAGGGGCCAATGAACATTCGAAATTATAATAATAAAAAAATAATGTTAGTTTCGATTTAGCAACATCCCTTCATCTGTGATTTTTTAAATTTTTTGTTTTGTGATGTTCGCAGATAAGGGCAGATGTTCGCAGAAGACAAAAAAAAATTTACATTTTCGAAAATAAGTCGAAAACTTTACTTTCGAAAATTACAAAAAAATCTGTTTTGCACTACAAAAAAAATCACCTTTCATATGACACCCCACTTGCCATGATCAAAAGTAATTTTTTTCGAAATCGTTACTCTTAACCCTCCCTCTCTCCCCTTCCAATGAACAATTGAAGTATAACAACCGAATTAAAAAACGTTTTTTTTATGCAAAATTCCTATTTATTGCAAAATTTATTTTCTCACCTTATTTTGATTAATTTAATTTATTTATTAGTCAACAATTTAATTTGTTTTATTACAGGATATGTAACAGGATATGTAATAAGTCCGTAGGATAAGTAAGAAAAAAACAACATTTTGACAAAACTCGATTTTTTTATTCAACATAGTTGCCTTCGAGGGCGATACAACGAGTATAGCGATTTTCCAACTTTTCTATACCACTTTTATAGTACGATTTCTCTTTCTCGTCAAAATAGGCCTCAGTTTCAGCGATTACTTCATCATTGGACTTAAATTTCTTTCCAGCAAGCATTCTCTTGAGATCTGAAAACAGGAAAAAGTCGCTGGGGGCTAAATCTGGAGAATATGGTGGGTGGGTAAGCAATTCAAAGCCCAATTCATTCAATTTTGCCATCGTTTTCGTCGATCTGTGACACGGTGCATTATCTTGGTGAAACAACACTTTTTTCTTTTGCAAACGTGGCCGTTTCTTTGCGATTTCAGCCTTCAATCGATCCAAAAGTTCACAGTAATACTCGCTGTTGATGGTGGTTCCTTTTTAGAGATAGTCGATGAATATTATTCCGTTCGTATCCCAAAATACAGACGCCATCACGTTACCGGCCGACTGTTGCGTCTTTGCTCGCTTTGGATTCGGTTCGTCGACTGCTGTCCACTCAGCTGACTGTCTTTTGGATTCTGGTGTGTAATTGTGAAGCCATGTCTCATCCATTGTCACATATCTACGATAGAATTCCCTTTTATTGCGGTTTAATAGCGCCAAAGACTCCTCTGAAGCATCGATTCGTTGTTGTTTTTGGTCGACTGTGAGCTCACGCGGCAGCCAATTTGCACAGAGCCTTCGCATACCCAAATATTCGTGTAAAATGGTAAAAACACTACCATTTGCTACCTTTACAATGTCAGCTAGCTCATGCACCTTCAATTTGCGATCGTTCATAACCAATTTGTGGATTTTTTTGATGTTTTCTGGAATAACAGCCTTATTTGGGCGTCCACTGCGCTCTGCATCTTTTGTGCTGGTACGACCACATTTAAATTCAGCCATCCACTTCTCTACCATTTGTCTCGATGGAGCAGAGTTTGGATAATGTTTATCAAGCCATTGTTTGGTTTCCACTGTATTTTTTTCATCAAAAAGCAATGCTTTATTAAAATTCGAAATTCACTTTTTTCCATTTTTTTTCAAAAACAAAAGTTGCTTCACACAAAATGCTATAACTCACGAATAAATAGTCAGATTGCTGTCAAATTTATACACGTATCGTTTGAAGGTTAGTACTAAATAAAAATCATATGGAAAAAATTTTAGTAACGCCATCTATGTGTCATCCTACGGACTTATTGAATGACCTAGTATATTGCTGAGTTTAATATAAATAAGATATTTTACAACAGCTGAACTTAATTAAAATAACTATTACAGGTTTCTTATAACTAACTGGCAATTAATTCATCTATGATTTGGCAAAAGACTATACTTAACCTAACTATAATATCTTAACTAAACTATAACTTAGATTAAGCTATAAAAATAAAATTTAGCTAGTAAATACTAAATTTCCACCTTTATTGAGCCAACTGCTCTTAAGTTTCTAAACTATTTACAAGCATATTATCTATAAAAGGCAGTTTTCTAAGATAATTGTTTCTTTGTACTGTAGCAATATCTGTGATTAAGTTCATGTGTGTTTGTATGTGTAATAAATGTGTGCTGTATCTTTTAGGAACTTTTAAAATTAATTTAAGAAATTTGTTCTGTTCGATTTGTAATTTTTTTTTATATGTTACCGCCGACTGCCACCAAATCGGACTACCATACATTATAACGGGCAAAACCATAACTTTGTAGACTAGTAACTTGTTTTCAAAATTCATTTTGCTTTTTTTATTTAAAATTTGATAGAACAAGAAAAACAATTTATCGCATTTGCTAAGTGTATTAAAAATATGGGGTTTTAAAGTTAATTTTGAGTCTAGATATATTCCTAAATATTTGACAATAGGTTCCCATAGTAAGGCAGTACCATCGATTGTAACATTACTTTGAGGTAGCTTTCTTAAAGCTCTACATCGGGTGAAATAGATTGCATGACATTTAGGTATATTTATTTTCAATCTCTATTTATGAAAATATTTATGAATGATAATAAGATAACTATTTAGCCTATTAATGATGTTACATGACAGTTCATCACTTGCATAAATAGCCGTATCGTCAGCGAAAAGAGCTAATTCACAATAAGACACTTTTGGGAAATCGTTAATAAATAAATTGAATAAAATTGGACCCAATATAGATCCTTGAGGAACACCAGCTGGGACATTAAAACTATTTGACTTTTCTTTTAGGATTTCAACATAAAATGAACGATCTTGCAGATATGATCTAAGTATTTTTAATAGATACATTGGAAACCCATATTCTTTTAATTTGTGTTAAATTCCTTCAATCCAAACTGTTTCAAAGGCTCTTTCTAGATCAATGAGGACCATTCCCGTAGACTGCAGCTTTTTGCGTTTTAATTGAACATGGTTCATAACTCTTTGTATCTGGTGAACTGTAGAGTGTCCACATCGAAATCCAAATTGCTCGTTTATGAGAATAGCCTTGTCTTCCACAAATTGCATAATTCTGTTTGAGTATTCATTGGAATCATTCATTGAGTATTCAAATAGCTTTCCTAATGTACACAACAAACTAATTGGTCGATAACTCGAGCTAAGCGTAGGATCTTTTCCAGGTTTCAGGACTGGAATGATTTTGGCCAACTTTAACTTTTGTGGGAAGTAACCGAATTTCAAACATTTGTTAAAGAGGCTGGTAATGAATGAAACAGCAGAATCACGAAGTTTTTTCAGCAGAACATTATGGATACCGTCAATACCCGAGGCTTTAAAAGGTTTTATAAATTTTAAGATATTTTTAATTTCATTTGTTGTTATTGGGTTATCTGTTATCAGCTCAATTCCGTTTAAGTTGTCAATCTCATTGATTGAATATTGCACCTCAACGTTATTATTTAAGTTTGTGTTACAGCTGGTGTGGAGATGGGTGTTATGAAAATTTTGAGCCATTAAATTACATTTTTCTTTGTTATTAAAAATTAATACGTCATCATTTTCATTAACTTTGATTGGAGGAATAGGTTTGTATTTAGTTTTTATATTTTTTGTGACTTTCCAGTATGGTTTTGATCCCTTTTTAAAGTTTTCTAGTTTACTTTGCCAATTATCGTTCAGGGTTTCGTAAATTTTATTTTAGATTTTTTGGTTTAAATCGTTTACCATTTCCTTCAAAAATGGATACCTTAGTCTTTGCCATTGTCTTCTTCTGGTGTTTCTTAAACTGATTAGCACTTTTGTCTCGTTATTTAAAATTAATTTATCATTATTTGTATGACGCACTAAAGGAACGGAAATATCTCGGGCAGATGTAATTAATTGTATAACAAAATTAAGATTTTCATCAATGTCGTGGATTGAATTTAGGTCATTATTCAGGATCTGAGATTCTAATCTATTATTTATTATTTCTTTGTAAAGTGGCCAGTTTGATTTTTTATAATCAAATTTTTTCTGAGCCTCATATTGAAGGAATGTTGTAAAATTGATTGTGGTTACAACTGGGAGATGGTCAGAATTCAACTCATTAAGGCATTCAATCTTAGTAACAGGGAATACGTTATTTGTCAGAAAGATGTCTATTGTGCTAAACCTTCCAATTGGACTTAAATGAGTTGGAGAGCTGAGAGCTATTATGACGCAGCTGTTCAAATTTACCGACAATTGTTGTAAGGTACGACCACCCTTGTTGTTTCTGTGGCAGTTCCACATATTGTGGTGACAGTTAAAATCACCGCCAGCAATATATGCATCATTTCTATTTGAGATCCTCACCAAATCTGTTCTGAGGTTCTTATCGTTGGATTTTGGGCAATAACAAGCAAACACTTTTAAATTATTACTTCCGTTTTTAACTAAAATACCGATGCATTCAATAGATTTTAAATTTAAATCAGGTAGTAGTGAGTGCGAAATAGATTTTTTTATCAATATTGCTACTCCTCCTTTTTGTTGTGATTCGCGATCTCGTCTATATAAATTAAAATTTTGTATAGCAAATGAATCTTGAAATTTTAGGTGTGTTTCGGTTAGTAGCATTATATCTACTTCATATTTGTTTAAAAATTGAATGAGTTCAATTTTTTTTCGTTTTAACACTCCTACAATTCCATGTAGCGATTATTAGATTACTTTTACGGACGCCCGACATATTTAAATGCAAACTCTGCTATGGCATTAATTTGATCTTCCTTAGAATGACAATTTTTTAAAATTGATATAATCTCATTAAATATTTTAAACAATTCCGTTGTTGTAAACCATTTATTTTTATTCTCATCAGAATGAAGAGAATTATGTGAATGTGAATGAAATGGTGGATTACTGTTAGCTAAAACTTCGGCGAATGTACGTGTATTAGTGAATGTTGCTGTTTGTGTTGGGGATAAAATAGATGATTGTAATTCTGGGTACGAGGTGTTAGTTTTAGTTAAATCTAAATAATTTTTATTATATATTTTTTGTGAAGCAAAATTTCTTACATTAAGCTGCTGTTTTAATTTCAAGTAGTCCAAACGATGTGGACATATGACTGAGTTGGCTGCATGTTGACCTTGGCAGTTTGCGCAGATATGTTTTGTAGAATCCTCCTTGACTGGGCATTCCTCTGTACCGTGGTTTAGAGAGCAAAATCTACATTTAGGTAGCATATGGCAGTTGCTAATCCCATGACCAAACATACTACATCTTAAGCATACTGATGGACCTTTGCTGTTAGACAGATTAACGTGTTCCCATTTGCAAACAGTGTGATAAATATATTTGCATTCATTTAGTTTGTTGAGTGTCACTGACCCTTTCTTAAAGGTGATAAAATAAATACAATCATCAGAAAATCGTGACTTTTTAGGTTTCGTCTGGTTAATTTTTAATGGTTGTAAGCCTTGTTGTTTTAATTCTTCTTCGATTATCTTGTTATCAACAGAAGGAAGTCCAAATAAAACAAAACGAATTGTTTTATTCTCATCAAGTGCATGTGTAAAATATTGACTATCGATCTTGTTTAATTCATTTATCAATGTTGTATAATTGCTCATCGAATAGCAGTAAATTTTTTTGCCAATCGACATATTTTTAATATTAAAATTGTTTATTTTCAATTTTTTCATCAATTCGTTAATTTGAATATAATTTAATGTGCATACAATCGGAGGTATTTTTATTTTTTTTTGAATAGATGACGAAGCCATACCTGTATTGGTGTTGTTATTTTGTTGAACAAGTGGATTAAACTGATTTCTAACAGGAACCGTATACATCTTGGATTTTTTTTCGAGATTTGATTCATCGAGATCTTCTGCTGGTCTCTTATTACACAGGTTATCTGAACATGCTAAGGGCATGCGCACACTTATTTTTAACCACTATAAGCAATAGATTTAATATAAAACCACAGACTAATTTAATTTTGATAATATTTTATTATTTTTGATTAAAAGTTTATTTAATTTTAATTTTTATTTTGCTACTGATTTACAATCGTACACGATGAAAACCAAATTGCGAGTCTCACCTTATTTTAAATTAAGATCGAAAAGCACCCTAATTTTCAATCGAAAATTCACCCGTCAAAATATCAGCTTTTTTCAAAAAGTTGGTATGCTTTCTGTTCGTTGAAATCTCTATTTTCCGATGATGAAAAAAAAAATATATTACTATAGTAAATCTTCTCAGAAAATGTAAAAAATGAAATGAATTTTCGATTGAAAATTAGGGTGCTTTTTCGATATTAATTCAAAATAAGGTGAAAAATAAATATTTCAAATCAACTACAGCGTATTTGGGACATAAAAAGGTAAGTTTTCACCACATTTCGTGAAAAAATTTTTTTTTGTAAAAGATAAAAATAAAAAACCCAAAAACTTGGTTTTTTGAATCGAAAATTCAATTCATTTTTTGCATTTTCTGAGAAGATTTACTACAGTAATAAATTATTTTTTTTTCACCATCGGAAAGTAAAAATTTCAACGAACAGAAAGCATACCAACTTTTTGAAAAAAGCTGATATTTTGACGGGTGAATTTTCGATTGAAAATTAGGGTACTTTTTCGATATTAATTCAAAATAAGGTGAAAAAATACAAAAGGTAAGTTTTCACCAAATTTCGTGAAAAAAAAAAAATTTTTGTAAAAGATAAAAATAAAAAACCAAAAACTTGGTTTTTTGAATTGCCCTGGTCTATTTGGCAATAACTCAAAAACTAAGCAGTCGAAAAGTCATTGAAATTTTTTTTTGAAATATTTCCATCTTTTTCGATTCTTTTAAACCAAACTCGATTCCTTAAAAATAGTTTTGTTTTACTATCAATGTCCATAAAATACAGATAAAAACAAATACATGAAATTTTTTTGTTATCAGCATATAGTATAGTTTGTGAGTAAATCGATTATGTAGAAATTCGGACGGACACCGAAGTCTCACCAATAGGGTACCGTTTTTACTTTTTCAAAGTCCGCAGCCCAAAAAACGCAAGATTTTGAAAAAATTTCAAAAATTTTCTCCTAGTTCCAAAATAAATTGCATTTTTTTTACAACCAAAATTTGATGGAGGGTGGGATTGTGGGGGGGGGGGACTATGGGGTTTTTATATGATGTGTAAAGAATGGTGGTAAACTCTGTTCCTCATTTTCCTTATAGATTTTTTTTTATTTTTAGATTTTTGTATTATTGTAAATTGACAAAAAAATTAAACATTCTACGTTAAAGAGTTTGATGAGGGGTAGAAGAGATGGTGTACGTAATGATTGTAATTCACTTAGTCAGCAAGTATCAACGAAATGGAACAAACGTCTGCTACAAACGTACAGTCAGATACTACCTAACCAGTCTTCACACAATTACAGCGTAGAAAGGGGAGGCTATGGCAAAAGTGGAGTAATTAACCCTACATCATGAAGATTGAGAAAAATCTTTCCTCTACAGTTGATCAGGCTACCTTGGTAAAACTTTTCACAGCATAATTTATTGGGCACTAACCAATCTTCGTCTAAGGATTGTAACATTTTAGTGGCAGATATTCCAACGTTATAGAGTGTAATGAACCCAGAGCCTTACTAGATGACCAGAAAGATTTAACGGTATTAAGCACTGCGGGTGTGTAAGGCCTACAGATGTAAATTTACCGGTAAAATATTTTTATGGTAATTTTACCGTAAAATTACCGGTAAGATTGGTAAAATTGGTAAAATAGGTAAAATATAAAACTGGATCAAAAAATTAAATTATGGTTGCATTTTTAATCAATTCAAAATGTACGACTATATCACAATCATTTCTATAGTTTATAAAAACATTAGATACAAATCAAATATATTTTTATGGGGTTAAATATACGAAAATCGGCTGTTGTTTATACTTAGCAATACATCTTGAAAACGGACTACACATTGTTTGCATATCTGGAAAAATGGAACAAATCCTGGACCAACTGGCTACAACGATGACTGCTTTCTTCATTATTATGTCGAAGTTATGCGTTTGTAAGGACAATATTATATTCGACAATGTTTACATATTAGTATTACACATGGAATGGAAATATAAAACATTTGAACGGCACAAATTCAAAAAGTGAGTCTACAGAAAACCAAGCATATTCATTGAAACTTAATATATGTTCAAACTATATGCGACGCATCCCATTCAACGCTTTTTCAGCATTGATAATTGTCAACGGTTTCGATTTCAGCATTGATAATCAGTAAACGTGTGACGTGTCACTCCACATATGCCACAACCGACGATGGGATAGATACATTGATTACGCGGGCAACAATCAAAATCTAATTTGTGCATTGTTTCATTGTTTCATTCATGGGAAAAATATAAAAGCAAATAGCTAAAAAAATTTTTTTCTCAAACTCGAAACAAAAATTTATAATGAAGGGCTGATAATGTTTCGTTGCGTTATGTGTTCTTAACCGTTGGAGAATTCCATCGATCTGCTGCTGTTGATGCTTCGTCTAAAGTAAAATTGCAACGCGAACCAAATTAATTTCAAATTATTTCCAAATATTCTAACTTACTATATAAGAATCACGATTTGTGAGAAAACGAACTATGCTTGCGGCCAACAATAAAGACATCTACGAACTTCACAAAATTATTCAATCTAACATTCAAAGCGAAGAAATAATATAGAAATCCGTCTATACCGCAACTGCTATAGAGCCAAATGAAGCGTTTTGTTTTTCCAACAGAATGTTTTTAATTCACTCGATCTGTCACACCTCGTATTGCAATTGAAAAACAGTTCATCGCAGTGTACCGATGAAATGCATAAATTTTACTTTGTTATTCGTATCAATTGCTCGCCAGTGGGTACTGTACAAAGACATACTGCTGAACCGAACTGCATATCATATGCAATGAAATGATTTGCTGGAATCAATAACCTTGGATGGCCTCAATCCGCAGCTGTTTAAAAAGTGTTCAATATCTCAGATGCATTTTGGACTCAAATCTAGGTTTTCAGTGGCATCTTGTTGTGATAAATATTCTTGTTAATGTAATAAATATTCTACAATTCCATAAAAAAGCACAAAATTTGATTTTAATTAAACAAAGGTAAATAAAATTTTATTGCAATTTTACCAATTTTACCAAGCCTAAGTAATATTACGTAATATTACCAATTTTACCGGTAATTTTACCATGGGTAATATTACCTTTACATCTGTAGTAAGGCCTATTAAGAATAGTTCCGAAAACTTTTTCTAACCCTTGTATTTTGATCAAACTAAAACAATTGTTTAGCTGGCGGCGTGGGAATGCAACAAAAATACAACAAAAAGCAACAAATTTAATATTGAAGGATGTTTTCTTTCAACGGACAAATATTTTTTCCCAAAATTATAAAATTTTGATGGGACCTACAATATTTCACTCAAACAAGTAATAACTTTTGAAAGAACCCCACGTTAGGTGCCAATTTGTAACGAGCGGCTGTTAGAGGTTAGGACTACCACAAGCAATCCTGACGCTCGCGCGCCCACGTTTCAGCGTTCGTTTCAGCCCACCGCGCACCCTGAGAATTTAGATTCCTATGTTTATGAAAGACGATTTTAAGCCCACCGTGCGCGCGCCCACGTTTCAGCGTACGTTTCAGCCCACCGCGCGCCCTGAGAATACACGCGCCTTGATTTAGTTCCGACCAGTCTCAGTTTGTGGGTTCGATAAATTTTATCCTCAGCTCATTACAAAATGCTTAAATGCACGCGATGTTTTCAATGTAGACTGAATCAAAGTTGCAAAGAAAAGAGACTCTGACGAACCCAAAAATCGAGTGAAACCGATAATACCATAAAATATAATTATTAAATTTCAATAAGAAACATCAAAGAAAAAATTCCACTCACCCTAGATTGTTCAGGATCCTACTCTTCATATTATTTTCATTAGTTACATGTAATTCTTTATAATAATTATTAAATTAAAGAGAGTCCGTTGAATGAGGTCATCCAAATGCAGAAATAAAAATCTTCGTCACATCGAAACAAATAGATGGAAACGTTGAATAGTTTTTATTATTTTGATAGGGAATTTTTTCATAAACATTTTGAATAAAAAGCCAAACCAACCATAAGGTATCAAATAATTTTTCTGTATAAGTTAATAGAATTTTTGTAGTGTTAGAGTCATTCCTTCGATTCGTTGACTTTTGGGATAAAAATATTTGTATCCTGAAAACCGGTATTGTGGTTATTGTTTATCAAATGGTGCGAAAAAAATTGAACTTGTGTACCCTAATTTTAATGCTCGAAATTGTTTTGAGCAGCGATAATAGAAATTACGAACAGTTTTACCTATATATATTGCATTACAATCTTAACAAGTAATTTGGTAAACTTCCAGATTATTGATTAAATTTTGTTTATGTTTTTTGTTGACTTCTAAATAATGAATGTTAAAACCACTGTAAAACGCACAGATTATATAAGCACTTCGTATATTCACATCAGTAATTAATAAAAATGAAAATTCTCGTGGATATTATCCGGATAGCGAAACTTTTCTTTATTTGTGTTTCAGTAAATGTTCAGTAATAAATTTATTGAAACAGGCTTGAAAATATAAATGACAAATCAGTACTATCACAATGGCACTGGACAAGCTTAAATTTCGAAAGAGTAATTTTCAACGTGAGAAAAAGGCTTTGATTCATGTAAAATTATTCTATTGTGCCATTTACCTGACCCAATAATAATCGTTTCACAATAATAACTAATAATAACTTTCCAACTATTTTATTTTAATAAAACACTTTATTTACTTAATGAGTATAACAAAATAAGATTTCAATTTATTTGAAATAAACTTTATTTGAGAACATTTTATTTGCATTTATTATTTTTATTTATTTATTTAATTTTCAATAAAATCCAATGAACGACTGATAAGAAATTAAGGATATCCTAAATATATATTTAAAAGTTAAACGTTGGATTAACTGGTTTGATGAAACAACAGGATCGCTATATAATTATTAATATTGCTGAAACAGGTATATTTAATTATTATGTTTTGTTATTGAATATCAGCTGATGCGGCTGCAGGACTGAACTAGGAATTATTTTGTGCCTAATCATAAATGATCAGGATGGATCATTTATGTTGCCCCAATAGTCCCCTTCTTTTTTGTGATTGAAAATCAGGTAAGAAGAAGTTCTTCAATCTTTAAAATGAACTGAACGCTTTACATGTTCAGAAGGCTTGGTAATTGTGTCCGTAACGTAAGCCGGTTTAAGTCTGTCTATGGAGATAGACGTGTTCCTGCCGTTCACATCTATAATAAAATACTTGCGCAACCGCTTAATAACCTTAAAAGGACCATCATATGGACTAGTGAGCCCAGTTTTTACTTTGTCTACTCTTCTAAATACTAAATCACTGTTGAAGAGGTCCTTGGGGATGTAGATATTTTGTTGTGGTGTGTTGCGAGTATCTTGTGGGATAAGACTACGCATCGAAGTTCTAAGTTGTTCGACCAGTGAAGATGGACTTGTTGATACCGTAGCCTGCGAATGCAGAAAGAATTCTCCAGGAACCTTAAGTGTTTGTCCGTAAACCAGTTCTGCTGGAGTGCATTCTAGATCTGTTTTGATCGACGTACGAATACCAAGGAGAATGAGTGGGAGTTGTTCACTCCAGTTAATGGTGTTTTGAGAAGCATATAGCGATGGTTTTAGAGTACGATGAAATCTCTCGACTAAACCGTTGGAAATTGGATGGTAACTTGTTGTCCGTATTCGGTGTGAACCTAAAAGTTTATTAAGTTCAGAAAATAGGTTGCTCTCAAATTGACTGCCTTGGTCAGTTGTTATTTCCAAAGGAACGCCAAATCTGGAAATGTACTGGTCAATAAAAGTACGTGCTACAGAAGATGCCCTAATGTCAGTCATAGGATAGGCCTCTGGCCATCTTGTGAATCTGTCGATTATCGTAAGAATATATGAATGACCGTTTGATGGAGGTAAAGGTCCAACCAAATCCATATGTATATGTTCAAAACGTCCTGAAGGAAGTGCGAACCGCTCGAACTCTGACCGAGTATGCCGATGCACCTTAGATTTCTGACATTGGAGACAGGTTTTAGACCAATAGCCGGAATCAAGGTTCATACCTGGCCAAAAGTATTTCGATGTGATAAGTTTTTCTTGTTGATCTTGTTCCAGGATGAGACAAACCATGTAACTTGTCGAAAACGTTGCGACGCATTGCACATGGAATATATGGACGATTTCTTCCTGTCGAGACTTCAAACCAGATACTAGATTCTAATGATTTGTCAAAAGGAATGAGTTGCAGACTGAATTTGGTTTTGCTCTGTTTAGATTTCTCAAGCAATTGTTTTAATTCGGTATCGTCTTTTTGTAGTGATATAAGCAGATTTGTATCAATGGCAGTATGGTGAATCGCGGATACCTGATGTTCCTGTGGTCTGGACAAGGTATCTGCTACAACGTTATTTGCACCCTTGATGTGCTGTATATCATTAGTGTATCGCGAAATATATGTTAATCTGCGTGACTGGACGAAATCTTTTGGCGAATCAGATGCGAGCACAGTAGTCAGAGGCTTATGATCGGTAAAAACTGTAAGAGGTCTGCCTTCGACAAAGTACTCAAAGTGCTTGATAGCACAGTAAATTGCATAGAGTTCTCTGTCGAACGCAGAATACCTCTGTTCAGCTGGACTGAGTTTGCGGGAATAAAATGATAAAGGATACCAACGTCCTCGAAAATATTGTTCCAAAACAGCACCCATCGCAAAACCTGAACAGTCAGTTGTTACTGCAAGCTGTGCATTATCCAGTGGATGTACCAATAATGTTTCTTGGATTAGTGCATCTTTAACTAAGTTGAAAGCAGTTGAGCACTCTGTTGACCAAATAAATGGTGCTTTCTTGTTCTTACGTAACTGAGCGAGATGTATGTGAATAGGAGTGAGCATCTCTGCAAGGTGTTTGATAAACCGATGATAATAGTTTACCATGCCAATAAATCGTTCAACTTGTTTGATAGACGTTGGAGGAGGGAAATTTTGGATAGCCACGATTCGATCCGCAGATGGTTTAATTCCATCTTTGGTGATCTCGTGACTGAGGAAATTTATCCTGGTTGCACCGAATTCACACTTAGCTAGCTTGATACGCAGATCAAAATCTTTTAGTCGTTGAAATAGAAGACAAAGATGTTCGGAATGTTCATCCTCGTTCTTGCTGGCCACCAATATATCGTCGACGTACACAAAAACAAAGTCGAGTCCTTTTGTGACTTCATTCATAAATCGCTGAAAGGTCTGAGCTGCATTTCGAAGACCGTAAGGCATACGAATGAATTCAAAAAGTCCAAAAGGTACTGTTACTGCTGTCTTGTGTACGTCTTCAGCAGCTACCGGTATATGGTGGTATGCTCTAACTAAATCGATCTTAGAGAAAACAGTGCAACCATGCAAATTCATGGAGAAATTATGAATGTGAGGCAAAGGATACCTATCGGGCACTGTGATCGCATTGAGTCGCCTATAATCCCCGCAGGGTCGCCAGTCATTGCTATCGCGTTTAGGAACCAGATGGAGCGGAGATGCTGCAGCTGATGATGAGGGACGACATAATCCTACACCACACATATGGTCGAACAAACCTTGGGTTATCTTATGCTTCTCTGGACATAACCGCCTTGGACGCGAAAAAGGTAGATGTCCTTCAGTTACAATGTGATGGACAATATTATGCTTCACTGGTGTGTCGTAGTTTGGCTCTTGAGTTAACACTGCGTATTCCTTTAAAAGTTGTCCATATTTGCCGTTCAAGCTGAAAACTTTTGGTGATGTGTGTTCTTCTTGACAAATGATAGCTGATACAGAAAGCGATGTGTTTGTATCTAATAAGCATTTATTCTTAATATCAATTAAAATTCCATACTTTGAAAGGAAATCTGTTCCAATTATTGGACGATTAACTTCTCCAACTATGAAAGCATGATAAAATACTCTGCGAAAGCCAAGATCTATCTGGAGTAGCCTAGTTCCATATGTTTTGATTGGTGTATTGTTAGCAGCTACAAGTACGTTAACTGCCTCAGGAGCTAAGTCGCGGCAATAGTCTTTTGGAATTACCGAAACATTGGCTCCTGTATCAATGAGAAAGCTAAATTTTGTTTTGGGACACTTTATTATTAGACGACGATTTTGAAATGTCCCATTGTCCGTCGTCGTGACTATGGGTTGATCTAGTTTTTTGAAATGTCCTTTGGTGCAGTTTTCTCATTGTTAAAAGTGCAACCGTCACTACACTTTCGAGCTCGATGTCCATGCTTTCGGTGATACCAACACTTATATGAGTTTCGCATCGTTTCATTATATCCCCTTGAATGAGATCTTGGACGTCTGGACCATGAATTTGAACGAGATCTCCAAGGTGATCTTGATCGTCGAGCTTGCGAAGAGCTAGACGCTGAAAAATTATTGAATCGAGAACGAAGTTCATTCACAGATTGCTTTAATGACTCAAAATCAAAATTGTTGCTATTATTAGCAACGATGGGAGTTGATACTCCGCTAATGAAAGGATTAGTGGGGTTTATTATGCACCACACTCTATCAGCTATTTCAATTTGTTCTTTTATTGGACTTGAGTCACTAGCAGCTAGAACTGTTTGAATTTGATGCGGTAGACGATTTAGCCAAAGAGTTCTTAATAAGCTTTCGTTTGCGAACCCCGATTTTCCTGCTAAAATAAGCATATTGTTGTACATTTCTGAAGGTTTTAAGTTGCCCATTTCCGTGGTGCTCAGAAGCTTTTCAATCCGCTCGTGGTCCGTCATAGATTTACTTTTGATAAGTGTCGATTTTAAGAGATCATATTTAGTCTCGGTGTCGGACGTCTGATCATTAATAATATGTTGAACATTATAAATAACATCTGGAGGCAATGCAGCCAATGCGTGATAATATCTCGTTTCAGCTGCTATTTTTTTAATGAGAAACAACGATTCTATTTGAACGAACCAAACGTCTGGCATCTGGTGCCAATATGGAGGAAATGGTATGGAGACTCTATTTACCTCAGAAGATACTTCAACTTCTTTTTTTAATTCACCAGAAGTTTCTGGACCCATTTTGTCTACCGGTGATACAGAAATAATAACGACAGAAGATCAAGAAAAGTAAAAAAAAATCGATGAACCACAAAATCAATGTCAAATTGTAAAAGGTCAGTATGATTTTTGGTAAACGAAATATTATGTCGTAAGGTTCTAAAGTTATCTAACAAAAAAAATTCAATCAATCATCTAGTAATTAAATCAATTTGAACTTTCTTAATTAAGTTAAATAAATGAAAATTAGAAAGAGTATAATTAAACCTGCGTGCGCATCATCAAACATTCAATAAATTCTAACTCTCGTAATTCAATCAATTAAATTATGTAAAAAAATATGTATTCTTTTTTTTTTATGTTGTATTTTTTTATATTTAAAGATTGAAAATGAATCGAAAACTAAATAAAAATGAACTCATCACCTGTTTCAACTCCCGTTTTGATTTAATAGCGTTCCTATTGTTTTGTTTTGTTGTACCAGCAATCATCAAATGTAGTTACAATATAAAATAGAGAAAAAAAATGCATTAAATTGCAATCAAAATTATAAAGAAAATTTTACTTATGACCTTACGATTAATTAACGTTTGTTTTTTTTCTGTGTATGTGACATCTGATGATTACATGAAGTTTTCTTCTAGAATGGTTTAATCCTGGTTATGAAGTCTTGATTCTGATTTTCCTTTTAAGTAGTTTAATTTTGATTGTGTAGTCTTCTTCAATTTTTGATTATATTTTCGCTGCAAACTGCATGCCGCTATCCAAAGTTTAGCATAACTTTATATGATGAAAATGTTCTTGCTCCAAATAATCCGTTGCTTTTTTTTAACTGTGTACTTCATAAGGTTAAAAAAAAATTTTTTTGTCTGAATTTATTTGGAAGAAATAAAATGGATTTTAGAAAATTTATTTTGTTAAAGTTAAAGCGGCACAAAACATAAAATATTTTTTCTCTTGGTGATTTTTCTATCGTTTTTTTTTTAAATTTAGTTATTGACTTATGTGTTTTAACTGTTCACTGCACTATAGTTATCAGGTCCCAAACGGGATCGTCGGATGGTCACCAAATATTGTGCCATTTACCTGACCCAATAATAATCGTTTCACAATAATAACTAATAATAACTTTCCAACTATTTTATTTTAATAAAACACTTTATTTACTTAATGAGTATAACAAAATAAGATTTCAATTTATTTGAAATAAACTTTATTTGAGAACATTTTATTTGCATTTATTATTTTTATTTATTTATTTAATTTTCAATAAAATCCAATGAACGACTGATAAGAAATTAAGGATATCCTAAATATATATTTAAAAGTTAAACGTTGGATTAACTGGTTTGATGAAACAACAGGATCGCTATATAATTATTAATATTGCTGAAACAGGTATATTTAATTATTATGTTTTGTTATTGAATATCAGCTGATGCGGCTGCAGGACTGAACTAGGAATTATTTTGTGCCTAATCATAAATGATCAGGATGGATCATTTATGTTGCCACAATTCTATGTCAAACATACAAATTTTTGCTTTTATTAGTTGAGGGCGGTGACAAATTTTTTATAATGCGATTATATTTATGATTGTACGCGATATCATTTTTGGTATTACGAGGTTGTGTTTTTATATCTTACACAAAAATAAAACAATGTTTAAATATTGTCGTATACGATAAAATATTATTACCGTTCCTCAATCAATTAAGAAATGGAAAAAAAAGTAAATGTGTTTATCTGACAGAAAAGCGTTAACATGCTTTAATTCACGCACAATATATCATTAAATCAGAGGGTTCAGTATTTTTGGGCTGGACTGGGATATTCGTTTTAAAAGGAATTCTAATAAATCCATAACATCCATAGCATCACAAAAAAGGTCTTTATATATATATTTATTCTGGATAAGCCATTCGCAGGGGTCTTAACCTCAGGGATGCTCAGTTATGGAGCAGGTACGGAGAAAATGCTGAAATCTATTGTGTCGTCCGCTGTATGATTCCATCCTTCCCCGTCAACACCGGAATAGGTGCACGTTGTTGACTCTACCAAAAATAAAAAACCGGATATCAATTCTCACATAATGCCCACATTATGTAAATTGGCATCTGTCTTATTGTCTTAGTCCTCATAGTATGGATTTGCATTTAACATGCCAATTCACATCATTTGTGCTGCGAAAGTTTCAATACCATTATAATAGGTAAGATTCTCTTCTAGTATCTAGCGACTCCTAGTAGAAATATTAAATTTCGAATTAAAGCAGGCTTTTATAAGATCTAGTACTGACAGCCAGGGACAGCCGGGGAGCGTATTAAAAACTGGAGATTATCTTAAAGTTTTCATTTTCAAGTAAAGTTAATTCCAATAAAAGGTCTAACGAAGGCCACGACAGATTGTTTGGTTGCGCTGGGTGTAGTGAATTTAGTATTACCATTTCAAATATATCTAGAATGTAGCTCAGGCTGTAGACCAGCTCAACAGTCTGCTAGTTTGGGATTTTGAAAGTTCCTACCTCAAAACCAGCTAGCGTGGTGCAAACAAGGTAGTCTGGTAAAGCAACCAACTAGGGCAAACGTTCAACAGTTTCTAAACAAACCATTTGAAACTTGAATTCGAGTTAATTTAAATGATTCATTTTGTGGGAATGGATAACCTAAGATTATCTGACGATATTCACATTTCCACAAATGACGCAACTTACACCACACTCCTTTAACACGATTTCCCTTTGCATATTTGGTATGATTTCTAAAAAGACAGTTATATGACAAATATACGGACCATAGGGTTAGAATATGGATTATGGAAAAATGAGTTGGTGGACCTACAACAATACAGGTAAGATTGAAGCGCGTATACCTTTAAAGAGGTGTTTTAGTAGTCCTGTTGTTGCGCATGATTTTTAAACAGCTCCGAAACAAATAAAATAATAGAGTGCTAAAAGCATTTTGAAGTGCCGATGATGTTAGTATATACTTTGAAAAAAATACAACATGTTGAATCTCAGCAGGACAATACAAAATGATCTATAGACACATCCAACACTTGTTGTTGAAAGAACAGTCTAACGATCAATGTTTCTCGATATATCTCGTTGCACACCTTGACACTTCAACAAAGTGTGAAGTATCTTAAAGCAACTCTTGACAAACGCCTCAACTGGGCTACTCATGTTTATAGAACGATTTTTGAAGCAAATAGAGTTTGATGCCGTAATCAGTATATTGGTTATTGGTTTCTTGTTTGCATTGTATACGCCTTGAGGGAGCCTACCGTGAGTTTACGGGCCTTATTGCAACTTTCTTTTCTGCATTTATTTATCAAAAAGAATGTTCTTATGGGTTAAAAATGCTTCAAACTGATAGAAACTAACAAAGGCTGCATGAAAGTGTAATGTATCTACACATCATCCCTTAACTCCTACAAAATCTTACAATGACCGCACATAAAATAAACAACAAATTTCCATTATATTCTAAAGTAAACAAACCGCAAAATCATTTTCACACGATAACAAAAAACATATGTGAAAATAAACATAATTTATTACAAACCGAAAGAAAGTTTATGGAATTCATATTTCATACAAAAAACTATTAAATGAAATATGATTACCGTGCATATGTAAATAATATAATTTTCGTTTATTTTTATGTGATGTAATTTATGTTAAAGTAAAACTGAATATGTCGGTCAATTAAAATTACAAAGAAAATATAAAAAATTATGTGACACATTTTTCTGACATTATGAAACAATTAATTTTAAGAATATTTTGCTAAATGTGTAATTTTTAGTAATATCGATTTTGTATAAATAGAAGAAATTATCGACAATAAAATTCAGATTTATATATTTGTTTAACTATAAACAAGTGTTTTTATTCATATATATAAGTCTGACGAAGTCTATTTTGCCTAGCATAAGTGACTTCTTTGGAGTATAACAACCATTTGATTTGAGCAAAGTGTTGTTATATAAAAATTGGACGGTTCTGACTAACGGACTCTTGGACTGAATATAAATTCTCCTCACTAAAAGATAAATTATTTAGTGCAACTTTTAAATGGAACTTACGCATAATTTTGAAGTGGATTACAACCGTCATATGGCGACCTATGCCAAGCCGAGCGAGAAGGAACTTTTTAAGCTCATCAAGAGGCAACCGATTTCAATTGAAGAGTATAAATTGAGGAAACCTGTTGTAATTGAAAAACAAAAAACAAGCTTTATTTCCAACAAGCCAAAAAGAGGAGGTCAGCTGGCGAAATTAAACGAAGAAATTGCCAGTTTGCATCGATTGATAGTGATTTCGAGTGAAGAACAAAAAATTATATTCTTAAAGAAAGCCGCTGAACTGAAAATAGAGAAAAATAAAATAATAAAGAAAAAGAAGGAAATTAAGAAGTCAGCAAAATTAAACTAAAATAAAATTTTATATTAAGCTTATAATAAATATTAATTTCAAAACTAGTTAAGAATAATTTTAAATACTTTATGTTCCTAAAAAATTTTTTATTTTCATTTTAATTAAACTAAATTACAATTTTATATTTAACGTTACGATTTAATCTCTAAAAAATTTTTTATTAAATAAAAATAATATAGCTAATAACAATTATTAAATGGGAAATTCCGCGAGAAAACCAGACCGTACTGAGGAGGTCTTTATATCTAATGGAGCTGGTTCCGCAACCAACATTCAATCGGGCGTTAACGAAATAAATAAATACGAAATTATAGTAATCGTAATAATCATTGTATTAGCCATACTATTTTTACTCTATAAGATAAAAACTAGTATTAAGAAAAATGTCAGAACTGAAATTATAAGGAATACAGTTTAAATAAACAAAAAAAAATTTCTATTAATGAAAAAATATATATTTTAAAAATAAATTTTACGTTGTTTTAAATTTTCTTTGGATATAAAATATTTTGATAGTGTGGTTTTGATAGTTCACCTTTATAGTTTGTTTTGATGGTTCACTTTGATTTATGGAATTAGTAAAAAGGGGTAACGAAATAATAAAAGAGTTGCAAAGAACACTCACGAATCTAAAAAAGAATCCAAACAGGGAATTTTCGCATGAACACATCTTAAACTGTTCTACTCAATTAAAAAATTTAAGGACAGAGTTTAGAACCCCATTCACAAAGCTAAATTTAGATACAGATGATGAGATAACCAATAAATTGAAGAGTAGATTCACGGAAGTTTACGAAGAACTCAAAGAAAAACTAAAAGACTATTCTGAAAATCTTTTAGAAATTTCTCTACAGAGTGATAACTTGGACAACATGTCTTTCGATATAGAAAAAACATTGAAAATTGTGCCAATTTTCGATGGCAAATCTAATGAATTGCCAATATTTCTGAACCTGATACAACACTTTAGTGACACACTAAATAATAATCAGGAAAAAGAAAAATTGATAAAATTCATCTTAGATACTAGGTTGACAGCAAACGCCAAGACCAAACTTATAGCTGCTAAAACACCGAAGACAATCCAAGAACTAAAAGATCTATTCAATAAAATTTTTAAGAAACGATCCACATCTCTGAATTTACAAACACAGATAGCTCAATCAAGGCAAGGTAATCAGTCAGCCGAAAGTTTTGGAAATAAAATAGAGCAATTAATTACGGAACTGAATTCACTGCAGGTATCAGAGCAGGGTGAAGCACACACCGATATTATAACCAAATTAAATGAGCAAGCGGGTCTCAATGCTTATAAAATCGGGTTAAATGAACCGCTAAAGAATACGGTATATGCTGCAAGGTTAGGCTCATTACAGGAAACGATCCAATACGCTTCAGAAGTAGAAGAGCAAACTAAAACCGCGCACATGCTACATTTCAATTCGCGACGTTTTAGGGATGATTTTAGAAATCAGATGGGTAGAAATTTTAGGTCAGGAAATGCGAACTATCAAAACAACAAAAATTTTAATGGTTACAATAACCAAAATAATAGAAATTTTAATAATTATAATAATCAAAATAAATATTTTAATAATAATAATTTTAATAAAAATGGGTATAGAAATAGAAATATTGCTCAAAATAATCATAGAAATTTTAATAATTTTAATAAAAATAATTTCCAACAGAATGGAAACTATAATCAATTTAATAGTAATAATAATAATAATTTTTTTAAAAAATATTTGTAGGCTGTAATTTTAATTTTCAAATTAAAACAAATTTTTTTCAATTATTATTTTTGATTGTTTCATTTTTTTACCATTTTCTGAAGATGATATAAATTATATCGAAACGTCAAAATAAATTTTATAAATAAAATAATTAGGCTTCAACCAACGAATTTGTTTTAATTTGAAAAATAATAATAATATTAGAAGAAATAGTAATAGAGTTAATATAACTCAGGCGGAAAACTGGGAAGGAGTCTCCGAAGTCCAGTTAACGGACGACTCCATGATTGTAAAATCCCAATGAAAATATTTAAGCTAAATCTTAGTACAAATTCTAATTACATAAAAATTCGCACGAATATAACGCAAGGATATAAAAATTTTTTAATTGATACCGGAGCAGATATTTCTCTGCTCAAAGTAAATAAAGTAACAGAGCATATAAATATTAATGATGAAAGATGTAAGATTACGGGCGTTACTAGCAATGAAACTTATTCACTAGGAACAGTGAATGCGATTTTAAATATTAATAATAATAATGTGGAGCAGGAATTCCACTTAATTAACGAGGAATTTCCAATAGTGACGGATGGCATATTAGGCAGAGATTTTCTGCATAGAAATTGTTGCAAAATTGATTATGAAACATATACAATCTCAATATATATTAATGAAGCAGAAGTCGTATTACCAATGAATACACGACTACCAGATGAGAGCGGATTTATCGTACCAGCAAGGTGTGAAGTTATTAAAGCAGTCAACATAGATTTAAAAGAGGACAGCGTTATACTCAATCAGGAAATACAAGAACGGATATTTATAGCGAATGTCATAGTACCAGCGAAAGGCACTGCAAACGTCAAAATTTTAAACACAAAAGAACATGACGTCATAATAAAAGATATAGCCGCAAGGATAGTACCAATTACAAACTATCATGTATTACGAATGGATAAAATCAAGAGCAGTATGACATTAGAGCAAAGATTTGAAAAGATTTCAGATGAGTTAAATTTAGAAGAATTGGATAACGAAGCAAAACAATTGATTTTAGAGATTTGTAAGCAATACGCTGACATTTTTTACGTTTCGGATGAAAAGTTATCAACAAACAACTTCTATAAACAAAAAATTCCAGTAGTGGACAATAGTCCAGTATATATTAAGAATTATAGGCTACCGCAAGCACATTTAGAAGAAATTGATAAGCAAGTAAACAAGCTTATTAGAGAAGACGTGATAGAGGTATCACGTAGCAACTACAATTCACCTTTACTAATAGTGCCGAAGAAGAGTGCAAACGATCAAGCAAGCTACAAGTTAGTGGTCGACTTTAGACAACTAAATAAGAAGATCATGGATGATAAGTTCCCGCTAACAAGATTGGATGACATCCTTGACAATCTGGGCAGAGCTAAATATTTTTCGACGCTAGGTTTAACGAGTTCATTCCACCAAATAGAACTTGAGAAAGAATCACGACACTTAACATCATTTTCGACAAATAAAGGTCAATTCCAATTTAAACGATTACCATTTGGTTTAAAAATTTCAACGAACAGTTTTCAACGTATGCTAACGATTGCACTAGCAGGTCTAGAGGCTGAGGCGTTCTTATATGTTGATGACATTATTATATTTGGATGTTGTTTGAAACATCACAACATGAACTTAATCAAAACATTCGAAAGATTAAGGGAATATAATCTAAAATTAAACGCAAAGAAATGTAATTTCCTTAAAACTGAAGTAACATATTTGGGACATCTTATAACTAACGAGGGAATTAAAACGGACCCAAAGAACTATGAAGTCATTAAAAATTATCCAACACCAATTAGTGCAGATGAAACAAAGAGATTTACAGCATTCTGTAATTACTACAGAAGATTCATTCCTAACTTCGCGGAAATAGCCAAACCACTGAATAACCTAACGAAGAAAAATGCAACATTCGATTGGACAGATGAATGCAATAAAGCATTCAAAATGCTGAAAGAAAAATTGATCAACCCACCTATATTAAAATATCCAGATTTTAATGAAACATTCGTAATAACAACCGACGCTTCGAATTACGCTCTAGGAGCAGTACTCTCACAGGGTGAGATTGGAAAGGATCTACCTATTTCATACGCAAGTAGATCACTGAACAAACATGAGATTAATAAACCGGTCATTGAGAAAGAATTGCTTGCTATACATTGGGCAATCAATTTTTTCAGACCATATGTTTACGCTAGAAAATTTAAAGTAGTCACGGATCACAGACCTTTGATCAGTCTGTTTACACACAAGAATCCTTCATCGAAATTAACTAGAATAAGGTTAGATCTGTCAGACTATGATTTCGAAATTATATATAAACAAGGAAAAAGCAACACTAATGCTGATGCATTATCGAGGATAAAAATTGATTCTGAAACATTAAACGAGAGCAATAAAAAAGAAGGAGGAAACAAAAGACGTCGAGAGAAATAACAACGCAGAGATAGATAAGGGTGGCCAACTTTATGCATGGAACTGCACCTCGATATCTGAAGTGAGGAATCTAAAGAATTTAAAATTTATTATATATGAAAGTTTGCAGAATGATAATAATAATGATGAATTTAAGACATACAGCGATAATCCACTTAAGAACTTAGGTTCTATGAAGGAGAAACTGGGATGTAAATCAAAATATAAATTAGCGCATAAAGATAAAAATAATTATATATCAATTAATGATAAAGAAGTTTTAGTACAATACAGTGATAATCCACGTATGAATTTAGATTTTATGTTGGAGAAGCTGATATTTAGCATGCATGCAGAGAATATAGAAAAATTAGCGCTCAAGAGTAATGATGTAATATTTACTCATATTGAAATGAATGAATTTAAAAGAAAATTTACTGAACTGCAGTCGGAATTAAATAAAATAAATAAGCAAACGAATTTAAAAATTATAATATATGACGCGCCGTTAAGAATTGAAAACAAAGATAAAATGCTCGAAATAGTAAAAGAATTCCATGACACCAAACATTATGGTGGTCATGCTGGTATTAGAAGAACAATAGCTAAAATAAAGCAACATTATATTTTCAAAAATTTAAATAAACTGGTTAAAAATTATATAAGTAGATGCCAATTATGTACTAAGAATAATCAAATTAGACATGTAAAAGAAAAATTAACCATAACTGAGACTCCAAAGACTAGTTTTGAGATCATTTCAATGGACACAGTAGGTCCATTATGGCTAACAAACACGAACAGGTATATACTAACCATTCAGTGTGAATTAACTAAATTTGTAGAAGCTATCCCCTTAGAAAATAAAGAAGCGAGAACAATAGCTTAGTAGAGAAGTTCATTCTGAAATATGGAAATTTCAAAATTTTAAAAACAGACATGGGCACTGAATTTGTGAATGAGATTATGAAACACGTATGTTCATTATTTTCAATCTCACACGTAACTTCAACACCTTATCACCACGAAACACTTGGTTCCATTGAAAGGAATCATAGAGTTTTGAACGAATACTTACTTGCATTCACAAACGACTATAACTGGGAGGAATGGATCCCCTACTTTGTATTTTGTTACAATATAACTCCTCATACGGATACAAACCATTCTCCTTTTGAGCTAATTTTCGGTAGATTAGCTACATTACCAACTGACGAAAAATTTACAACTAGTGCACCAGTATACAATCTTGACGACTATGTTCAAGAATTAAGATATCGCTTACAACAAGCACACGCTAAAGCAAATGAACTCCTACACCTAGCAAAGATCAAACGTAAAGAATCTTACAATCTAAACGCAAATCCCATAGAGTTGAAAATTGGAGAATTAGTCTGGTTAAAAGCTGGTGATCGAAAGAAACTCGATGCACCCTATTCCGGATTCTATGAGGTCATAGATATTAAGGAAACAAATGTAGAAATAAGAAAGGGCAATATAATTAAGAAAATACACAAAAATAGATTAAAGAAATATAAACCCATTGAGGATTGAAAATAATAATAATCGACATTTATTATAAACAATGAAAATTAGAGTCGATTTAAGATATATTAAATTAAAAATATTAAAGTAAATCAACAAAATTTTGCACTTTTTTTTTTCTATTAAAAGCAAAAAATTTTTTTTTAAGGAATAAGGGTGTAATGTATTTACACATCATCCCTTAACTCCTACAAAATCTTACAATGACCGCACATAAAATAAACAACAAATTTCCATTATATTCTAAAGTAAACAAACCGCAAAATCATTTTCACACGATAACAAAAAACATATGTGAAAATAAACATAATTTATTACAAACCGAAAGAAAGTTTATGGAATTCATATTTCATACAAAAAACTATTAAATGAAATATGATTACCGTGCATATGTAAATAATATAATTTTCGTTTATTTTTATGTGATGTAATTTATGTTAAAGTAAAACTGAATATGTCGGTCAATTAAAATTACAAAGAAAATATAAAAAATTATGTGACACATTTTTCTGACATTATGAAACAATTAATTTTAAGAATATTTTGCTAAATGTGTAATTTTTAGTAATATCGATTTTGTATAAATAGAAGAAATTATCGACAGTAAAATTCAGATTTATATATTTGTCTAACTATAAACAAGTGTTTTTATTCATATATATAAGTCTGACGAAGTCCATTTTGCCTAGCATAAGTGACTTCTAACAATTGGAGTATAACAACCATTTGATTTGAGCAAAGTGTTGTTGTATAAAAATTGGACGGTTCTGACTAACGGACTCTTGGACTGAATATAAATTCTCCTCACTAAAAGATAAATTATTTAGTGCAACTTTTAAATGGAACTTACGCATAATTTTGAAGTGGATTACAACCGTTATAAAAGTCACGTAACGCTTCAAATGTTCAGAAGGAACACTTGAATGATCTTGCCAGTACACTTGAGTAGCTTTAACGAAAAAGAACCGGTTTAAAGCTAATAAGTCATCAGGTAGTGAAACCAACACGTTAGACATACAGTTTACAGTTTACCGGTCTGGTAATATCATTAATATTTTTTTATTTTAAATTTTAAATTTGTCTGTAGCTTACTGTTATGAACAGTTACGATTACTTACAGCTACGATTTGGTTGGAACTTTGATGCATGGTCTAGGTCTACATGAGAAAAAAAGAATAAAATTTTTCACCTGCACGCATGTTTATTTTGAACAATAAAAACTAAAAATTCTCATAATCGGTTCCGATAATAATTAGTCCAGAAAGATTTTGACAGAGTTTCAATAACTTTACATCCCAACTTTGACAAATGGTTTCGGTTTAGTACGAAAAAATACTGATTATATATTAGCAACCTAAGAGGGGGTGTGATGTTGCGAAATCGTTCAATGATTACAAACCCACCAAAATAAACCATTCGTTCAGTTTTCATATATGTAATCCTACACTCTGAATCCTAGAAGCCATTTTTATTTTTCGTTTCGACACCAACTTCTAGTCGTTACGAGACATTAACTATCAAAACTATTTCCTGCATATCATTTTAATAATTAAAAATTGTCTATCTTAGAATATTCCACAAAAAAAAAACGAATAATAATTGTATCATTCTCTCAATCCACAATCACTTAGCACTCCCCATGCACCGTTATCCCATGCTTTTATGTTTGTTATTTTTTTTTCTTCTTAACTAGACAAAAAGCTTTCTCCACCCATCAGAATCGCAAAGAAAAAAAAACAAGAAAACGAATAAAATGGAAAATGAAATTAGGAAAAAAAAAGAAAATATATGAAAGAGAAATGTAATTAGTAGTAAATCTTATTGTTGATTTTGGTGGTCGGGTGTTATTTCTACAAGAGGGTTTGGGGTTAATTGTGATTGTTTTTTTTTTTGGTTTAGTGTATTGTAGATAGATGGATAGATTTTTATATTTCGTTGATGGTGTGAATATTTGTGGAGATAAATTAATTTGTTGGTGTTGCTGTTAGTTTGGATGGACAAAGTTTTATAAATGCGATTTCAGATTTGAAGTTGGTAAAATTTTCTGTTTTAATTGAATTTAGGAGCTTTTAGCTAGATTGATTATGATCGATCTTATAGTTTTTATTGTTGAAATATTGATTAGAAGATTTACGATAGGTTTAGGGAATTTAATGGTTTTTTTTGGAGTTGAAGGAGAAAAATTAATTAAATTCATGAATAATTTATAGAAAATTTTATGAGATTTTTAATTAGCAATTATTAGACTACCAAAAAATAAATAATGTCGATACCAGACACTAGAAGTATATGGTTTTGAAAAATTGTTGTAAATTTCGACCGATTTATGAATCATGACTTATCTATGTCATAGATTCCTACAAAATGAAAACCCAAATAGTATTGAAAACAAATTAAAATGAAAAAAATTATTTATGTTGGTATGATTATCATTTTTTTTTTACTTTGTCGTCGCTGTTCAATCCAAATCTAAATCCAATTCTAATGTTTTTTCATTTGAAGAAAATAAAAATGAAAAACCAAACCTATAAAAATCAAAATTGTTGTAAAAACGATTGAAAAGAAGTCAAAGAAAAACTGTGCAATTATCATAATTTTGCTTGTTTTTTTTATCTAAGTCTGTGTTATGTTTATGTATATATTTTGGATCTGTTTTCCATGACATTTTCGTTTTAAGAAAAATATGAAGATACAGTTAAGGGTAAATGATAAATCCTGCAATTGCATTTTAAATTTTTGTTTAAGGCAACTATTCTAAAAACGATAAAACAAATCGTACCCAATTATCTATCTATAATAAGAACATTGGTATTAGAAGTTCGTGTTGACTAATACATACTGTCAGGAGTTGAATTTTAGTTTATTGCAAACAAGTGATTTTAAGTACCACCAACAATGTCTCACAAAGGCTGAATTAGTGTTATAGCTTGAAAGTTTACGGGATTTGAAGACATTTTGAAGAGTTGTGATATAATCGTGCCCTTGATTGCGATATAACCGTGCCCTTTCACGTAACTAACCAATGCATCTGTTTCATCTTCCAATTAGTATTTTAATCTATTAATTTAGTAGTTCATCCGGTGTTCGAATTTCAAAAAACTCTTCCTTTGCTAGTGTGGAGCATTCAATGAACAATCTCATTATTTCAACGAACTTTTTATTAATATAATGAATGTTTTTGTAATATTAATAAATAGTTCATTGAGCCAGCGAAATTAATATAACGAACAACTTTATTAGATTTTATTGGACTTTTTTTCAGTAAACTGTATATTTGTTTCTAAATCTTGAAAACTATGAGGTTTTGAACCTAAATTTGTAATAAAGCGCTGCTTCGTTGAACATCAACGAAGTGGCATAGCAGGCCGCGCACCTAGCGAGGTTTATTTAAAGCCCCAAGCTAGTTTCAGTAAGTGGGGTCGAACGAAGAATACCTGCTGCTCCAGCACAAATACAGCATTGTACGCGTATCTCTTGATAAGAACGGATCAAACGAAAAACAAACAAGTGAAAAAGGTAGACTCTGGCGTCCCCCATATGTGAAAAAACCGCGATCACCACGTCCGCCCTCATATTTTAACACACATTCACACGCTCTCGCACCTCATACACTCATACACACACAAGCACACATACGTACACATGCATCCAAGACCCACTCACGCTCATGCCCGCACACATACACACTCGCACCCACCCGCGCACAAACAAAAAACAAATCTTATGGTACTCACCCCATGGAAGTGTCAAATCCCTTTCTCCCTATCCTTCCCTTAGATCAGCCGATCATCTCGCCCGGAGTTCAAATATATAATGCAATGTGGAGGAATAGTTGGACGCAGGGCTTCAAGGTGGTTAATAGAGTTGAAATTGGTGAATAATGATTGCAAGAGGTGATACCATGACGATTGTTCCATGCAATTGTAGGTAGTTATATCACGGTTGGTATTTAGTTTAAGAAATATTGTTTTATGCAATGATGAACAGATGTATCGCAGTTAGTTTTTGAAATGGTTAAGCAAAAAATGTTCTATGCCGATGAACCGAAATATCACAGTTGGTGTTCGAAATAATTACGCAATTACTGTTCTAGGTACTGAGGAACAGCAATCTCACAGTTCGTATTTGAAATAATTAAGCCACTAATGTGCCAGGTAATGATGAACAGCAATATCACAGTTGGTATTTGAAATAGTTAAGCAAGTAATGTGCCATGTAACGATGAACAGAAGTATCACAGTTGGTATTTGAAATAATTAAGCGATTAATGGGCTATGCACTGATGAGCCGAGATTGTATCACAGTTAGTATTTGAACCAGTTAAGCAATTACTGTTCCATGCAATGATGAGCAGACATTGTATCACAGTTAGTATTTGAAATTATTGAACAATTATTGGTTTATGTAATGCTGAGCTGAAATAACACAGTTGATATTTAAAACAGTTAACCGATTTCTGTCCTATGCAATGACGAGCAGAGATATCACAGCTAGTGTTTGAAATAATTAGGCACTTAATGCTCCATGCACGGATGAATAAAAATATCATAGTTGGTGTTTGAAATAATCAAGCAATTAATATTCAATGTAATGATGAAGCGAATGATGTACCTCCGTCTCTATTCAAAATTGTTGCTATGGTTAAATATTTACGAATACCATCCTTACCAATATACAAGGTCAAACACATCATCATGCGCACAAACGGAATAAGCACCACTTACCGTGACTTTCAAACAGCAGTAAAACTTTGACCTACGTGTAATTGTTGTTGCTCCACTCAAGTTTATGATTTGATAAATGTATTACCATGAAGGTCAACGGCACGGGCACAGAGTAATTCTTGGTTAAAAGGAACTTTAATGAATAATGTTCTCAACTCCGACTCTCATTTAATTTAATTTTAATTTCTTTCCTTTTTTTTATTAGATATGGGCACATGCTTAATGTGTTATTAGGTTATAATTATATGGATGAACAAGTTAATAAATATTGAAAATATATCACCTTACACAAAGTCCTTGGCTAGTCCTTGGCTTTTATTACAAAATACGAATAAACTAGATTTTAACTGCAACCATATTGCTAAATAATATTAATTAGCTTAAGTTAATTTCACTAAAGACAAAACACACACATAGCGATTATTTTTCAAAATTCACTAGGACACATCACAACAAAATTTACTTTTTTTTTATTAATTTTTTCTTAAGCATTTATTGAAATTTTTCCATATTTTTCTTTTAATAAACAGAAACATAAATTTTTCTATCCCATATAAAATCATACGCTCATGCGGTTGTTAGACAAATTCTTTATTTGACATTTACCAATTAGGTAAGTTTTATCCACAACAAAAAACCAGAATCGAATAAGAATCGATGATAGACTGAGAGGCAGAGGAAATCTATCGGCTGTTATTTATAGTTTGAAAAAAGCCGTTTTCAAACGATAACAAAAAAATGGTAAGCATTATCTGGTAGATTGTTTTTTTTGTTAACGATAATGAAACCCACTAAGGAGATTGCACATCTGCTTTGTAACAAAATAAAAAAAAATTTTATGTAAAAGATGATTACGAACTGGATGTAAGAAAGTGTGTTTGAATAGGGTAAAAATAACTTCAAAAGTTCTTGTTATTATAAATTAGTGCGTGTGAGAAAGTAGGGCGACTCTAAATTACGGAGATTGGACAACTGATTCGTACCAAATTCAAGGTTCTCGTCTTTGACCAAGAGATCAATATTCTTGTAAAAATAACAGACACAACAAATAGGACCAGACGTTACAGGACAGGACGTAAGGAAAATGTTCATTGACTTAACTCGTATTGCATTGAATTAAGGTGGAAGAATAGACGAGGTTTCGAACCCAAACAAAGAGAACAAGATTTTTATTAAACAACCCGGACAAATTCAATAAGACTAAAGTTTAAACAAATAAAGTCCTTTAAATTTTTTGATTTAGATGCGTTGGAATTATTCACAATGAATCTCCTATTGAGGTACCCTTAGGGTATCGCCTAAAAATCGACAAAAATGTAGGCGAGCAACGGATGAGTACATTATCATCAATTGAAAGACTTTAAGTGACGTGTGCATGACCTGCCATTATCTGCCTAAGTATTTCCCAACGTGAGCACCTCTCACTGTATCACAATCATATCAATAGTAAAGAAAAATGCCAGCAAAACGATATGACGACGAAAAAGTTAAATAAATTTTAAAGAAGACGAAAAATGAAGAAGAAAAAAATCAACACAAATGGGTTTTAGTACTTCTTTCTCTTGATCGTTATGTTATAGTTTTTTCCATTCGTCGTCTCGTTTTGTTGTTATTGTGTTATCTGTCTTCTTGCTTTACACACATATAAAAAACACTTTCAGGAAAATAATGAAAAATGTAATATTTTTCTTTTAACAAACAGACAACTTTAAAACTTTTTGGCATTACACTAGAAATGAATTAAAAACGAATCATATCAAACATCAAACTGTTTTAATATTTATACTTTTAAGTTTTATGTAACTGTCATAATCTGCATCCTCGTTACACGATTATACGTCTAAAAAAACAAAATGAAGTTAACCAAAAAGGATAATTTTTTCAAAAACTTGAATCTAATGCATCAATTTTTGGGAACATTTCGAGGTAAAAGCTATATTTGTGACCAAACGATATTTGGTTTGTTTTATATGTTCAGTTGATAAGATGGAAATTTTGTGACCGATGGTGGTTTGTCACATTCGAGAATAAAAGAAAATGATCACTTTTTGTGTGAATTTTCTTCATTTATTTTCTGGTCAACGTATAAATTTCTTTTTTTTTATTTTTGGTGTTGCTCATTCTCATCGTCATCTAATCTCAATTCAACAATCTTTTATATTATTCGGCTTAGAGTTTTTTCTTTCTTTTTATGTTGGCATTATTACAAAAGATAGGTTCTATTCGTGTAAATGTTGATGTTCCATTGTTAGATTGTAATTTTTATATTTGTGTTTTGGGATAATTTTATGTTTGTTTTTATATTTGGCACCTGATTATGATGGTGTCATGAAATTTATGAAAAAATTTATGCGTGCTAAAGATGTTTTGGAATTTTTATTTCGATTGGATGAATATAAAGGGGATGAATATTGGATGAATATAAATTAAATGTCATTAATAAAACTGATGATAAAAGTTCGAGTCTGCGAATGGATATAAATTCGAGTGTGCCATGTTTGTTTTTATATTTTTAAAATGTAACCGAGTTTGATTTAAATTGTTTTCTGTAATTGGACTATAAATTAAATGAAGAAAATAGCCAAACCAAAGCAAATCAAGACACTTCATACGTAGAATATGTTCAAGTCGAGAAAAAATTTCAGAAAAAGTTTTTGCCGATCTAACTTATGTTTCACATCCAAGAGATGTGTTAAATTATCTTAATATTCTTGAAATACATCTGATATGATATTCTTATAAAATAAGACGAATATATAATATAATATTATTTATTAAAAATTCTGGCAATTTTGCTTTATGTCATGAAGAACATAAAAGAGTTATGATCGCCAGGAATTGGTTACACTTATAAATAAGATCTTTCAAATATACAGACACAATTGCTAGCACATACACTATGCACCGCTACGCGAGCACATACACTACCAGTAAAGTTATTGCAAGTAGAATGCCGAACGATATAACCTCAAAAGAGATCATAGACATAGAACATACAGTGGCGTCAGAACATGGATGTTTTCGTGAATATTTATACAAGTAGTTGAATGCCGCTAGTTTGCAAACCCACGAAAATTTAAGGTAACAAAATAGATCGTAATTTAAAACGGAGGTCAATCGTTGGTAGTGGCTACCTAGTGAGGATATAAATAGAAATCTTCTCTCGTTGATTGAAAAACTCAACTTAAGCAGATAAATAAAGATGAAATTTCAACATTTATGCCTACACTCAAAAAATAAAAGTCACTTTTACAAAAATTTTTATAAATATACAACACATAAAACTTTTTGATCTACAAGTTTTTTCTTTCAAATCCAAAAATAATTTGTAAATCAAATAAATGTTTGGTTTTTGCAAATAATTTTTTTTGTAATCTACAATATATTTGGTAAACTTATGAAAAAATTTGTAAAATTTACTTAGTTTTTTTTGGAGTGTAGGTGGCGTAGTTGAATAGCGTATCTGCCAAAGGATTTGGATCGTGGCACTGATAAGGTTTGGGTTCGAATCTGTAATGAAGCGCTTTCTCATTGGTGAACCAATGAGAATAACATAGCAGGAAGCGTACCTAGCGAGATTGATTTTCTTGCCCCAAGCTAGCTTCAGCCCATGGGAACGATTAAAAAACCCTGCTACTTCAGCACAAATACAGAAATTTACGCTATTTACGAAAGTTTACAGAAATGAATAAAAATACTAGTGGAAAAGGGAGACTCTGGCGACCCCATTTGCGAAAGACCCACGAGCAACACGTCCAACCCCCACGATCACTCTCGGACGCCCACACACTCACGCTTCACACATGCTAACATTCGCCCACACATTCCGACGCCCACACACTCCCACTTCACACATACTAACATTCACCCACACATTCAATCACTGATACGCCCTTTCACACACATTCCCACTTCTACGTTAGACAACAAAAAAATAAAGGAAATAAATAAAACAAGTCCACTCACCCCATGATTAATCCTCCAGTCGTCAAAGTCCTTCGGCCTTAGCCCTCCATCAGTGATGATTCATCCAACAGATATAGTATTACAAAAATAAATTTACGAATAATCCTTGAAAGGTTGAGTTGTAATTCGGTACCAGTAGCCAGAAATTTTATACAACTGGTGTGTTGACAATACGGCAGCAATAGCAAACAAGTTGATGTAAATATTGCGTTGAAAATACGATAGTATCAGCAAAAAACTTGTATATAAATAATAAGTTGCAATAGCCAAAATTTGGTAAAAATGTTGCGTTGAAAATATGGTAGTATCAACAAATATTGTAGGTAAATGATACGTTGCAATACGGTGTTAACATCCCAAACTTGGTAAAAATGTTGCGTTGAAAATACGGTAGCATCAGCAGAAAACTTGTATATAATTAATAAGTTGCAATAGCCAAAATTTAGTAAGAATGTTGTTGAATCAAAATGATAAGTAGAAACGTTATATCGCAATTACAGCCGAATACGTTGAACTGTAATTGTTGCAGGATGCGTTGAAATCAAAAAGGCAATAATTTACACCAAACTAGTCAAATTATTCGTTGAAGTAGAACTGTAATAATTTTGTATCAATGATGGTGGAGCACTACGTTGAACATACGAGGTGACAATTTGTATCTATATACACATTTCGCTGCGTCTGTTGCCAATGATGATGCAAATAATGTGCCAAAAATAAGATGTTGCAAAAACTTGACACTGACGATATGAATATTACACAAAACTTCGTTGTACCATTTGACAATGATATCATATGCTGGATGAATTACGTTGTATAAACTTTAATACAAATATGGTGTAACCAAAAGAAATTGTATCAGTAATTGTTGATACAAGTACGGTTTGATCGCTATAGATGTTGCGCTGCAATACCTCAGCGATTGATGACAAGTTGATACAAATTCGGAAATGTTGCACCGCAACAACTCAGGCCATTGCTTGCAAAATTGTATAATGAAATGTGGACTTATACAACTCCTCGATGATAAATTCAAAACACCGCCGATATATTTGAAACTTTTTAGGTTATAAACTGATTCCTTTACATACACAACTGGCTGAAGGCACATTCACTTGTACCGCTTTGGTAAGTTATTAGGCGCTAACTTATATTAACTTGAGTTTAAATGTAGTAAATTCACAATCGATTGATAAATAAAATCTTTTATTATAAATGACTAACATGGAGTAACTAAATTAATCGGTAACTAAGTTCTACGGTATTTTTTTGCAGCTTATTTTAACATGCTTTAGATTACATTAATTTTGATTATAGTAATTCAACTCCAAAATAGCTGGATGACGAAGAAAACATTCTCCAGTTCTTTCTTTTGTTAATGTATAACCTCGGGCGTACACGTTTGCCAATAGATGAAGGAAACTTAACTCGCATTAAGTATATATACAGTTAATTTCTAACAATTGAGTTTTGACCGACAGAAAAAAATAATGCTAGTCCCAAAATTGATTGATAAATCAATACTTTTCTGTTTTTAAATAATTGGATATCAATTAGGTGATTGAAAAAAAAAATTTTAAACTGTTCTAAAACGGCACAAGCACATAATATGTTTTCACAATTTTCTTTCCACTGATTCAACCGTAAAGGAAATAACTGTGCCCAGATCCATTTTTAAATTACCCGTTTCGAATATTCTTGTATACGTGTTAGCTTAACGAAACTTAGATCATGGGACTAATCACCGCTCGAAACGCCTGATATTATTTCTTTTCTTTCGTTTCTATTTTTTGTTCAAAAAAATCACTAAATTACAGTCAATTAACATTGAAATCATGCTTCTACAATAAATTATCTAGGTACAGTTACAGAAAATCATATATAAAAAAAACTCACAGTTTATCACAATATCACAGCTGGACGGCAGACCTCTTCAAGGTCAACTCTACGATAACAACACATATGTATTTTTTGTATTCCTACTTCGAATTTCACTAAAGAGAATTACTTATATAAAAAAAATGCACTAAGTAAAACCAAACAACACTGAATTGATTTAACCGAAAGTAGAACAGGCAATTAACAACAAACCATTCGTTGGGATTCCACAAGTTGCAAGATCCAGAGAAATACAAATATTCCTTACAAAGTCGTCAGGCGTTGACCTCCATCTTTTTATCTGTCAGACACACAGAAACAACTCAAAAAAAAAAACATACACTAAGAAAATCGACTACACGTCGTCAAAATTATAAATTGAATGCACTATGAAACGAATGTAATAGAACGCCAGAGTATTCGTGTCAATCGCAATTAAACTAAGAGAGGGAACAATTTACAGTGGCTTATTATATAGCCAATTTTTTTGTCTCGAAATAACTCGAATACAGTGTTTTAGATGTAATAAAGTTGATTTCCATCAAGTTTTCAATTGTTGGGAACTTTTTATAGTTATACCAAACTGTTTGTTATTAGATATTATTGCACAAAGATAAGGTTGGGACACAAAATATTTCCGACACATCAATAACATTTACCATTGAATTTAAAATGAATCAAATGCAAGTTCGATCGATGTTATGATATTTAGGTATTACGAAAATACAATCTACTATATCAGCACCGTGAAGTTCAGTTCAATAACGGAAAAATGGTTGGAAACAAAATATTATATTCATACAAAGATAAATCGGATATTTTAACAAAGCAAGATAGTAATTCTTTGTATGTTGACGATCGGAAAAAAATACGCACAGCTGTTATGAGGTTTGAAAATTTCGTTGTTTCATTACGGTTGGTGTTTAGAAAATTCAAATTCAAGTAGTATAGTGAGAACAATCGAATGGAAGCGTAGCGCGCGTCAATTTTAGGGTGTTGTAAGATTAAATTTTTAATGTTTATATGGATGATAATTAAAAAAAATTATTAATTAATTCAAATCAACCAATATCATGTTATATTAATTAATAAATAAAATCAGGGTAGTTAGTGCAATTTTCTTTCTCACATATGCTTGTCCAGCTATTGAAAATTTAGTTAGATTTTAAGAAAAATAAGGAAACTATGGGTTGAGGGAGCTATACGAAATATGACTATTGATGATGAATGGATGAGAAACTATTATGAGCGGTACAGATTAATACAAGAAATAACAACTAAGGAAGCTGCGACTATAATACACTATGTCCAGACATTAGTCCAGACTATCCATTATAAATCCTAACCGAAACACTTGTAAGAAAAAAACTGCAGTTTTTCTCTGAGAAACATCCAAAATATATACTTTCGAGTTTAAAAATTCAAATGAATTCCTTAATTATTTAAGTTTATGTGCTCACAAAAAAATCCCTCATTTCAAAATGAAAAATGCAGGAACCCACCAGACATGAACTCAGCAGCAAAGATGTGGCGTCAACATTAGTGCTACTTTACAGTTCTCGCGATAGAGTTTGAAAGGATTTTAAACAAAAAAAAAGTAGGGTCTGCTTCGGACCAGACGGTGGAAGTTATACTTCTTTGGGCATTCGCTCACATACACTTAAAAAGTCCATGATTAAGTTGGGTCAGTTAACTAATTTACGCCGCCATCTGAAAGATGGTTTATGAACCACATTTAACATTCAATTCGCAATTAAAAAATATTAGAACTTTTAATTGAGATAAAAACTATCCTATCGCGTATATATGAAGCGTAATATACAAAATATTATTTTTAAGTCGCTCAAAAAAGAAACATAAAAATTGCCAAAATTTCCCATACAAAGTTGTATGAAAAATTTAACTTATTTTCGTATTTGTTTTACGGACAGAAGAAAATAATATGTTTTATATAATATGCTTAATATATAGTCAGTAATAGTTCATAAAGAAATTTAAATTATTTAATTGTAGTAAAATGAGAAATTTCATAGAAAATTTTTTGCCTTAGTTTTATTTTAATTTAAACCAATGCAATTCTCTAAAATGTAATGACATCATTCAATTTCACCAATAAAATTTGAATTATACTAATAAAAATATTTATACGTCTGGCCTACTGGGATATTCAAAATTATCAATCTTATGTTGAAATAATTCACTGTTATCAAGTAGGCCAACGTATAATTACTAAAAAATATATAAATAAATGAAAAATGGCAAAAATTTTTCTAAATGAATTCCCCTCGTTCGTTGATAAATTCTCATAATTTTTTGAAAAATTCCTCAAGCAAGTGGGATAAAAGACCTCGGCCTACGGCTTCGTAGCTTGCTTTCGAAATGTTTGGCAAAAAATTATATCGAATTATCACCGCCCTTGGGGAATTACAACAGATAATTTGTAAAATTATTCAAGTTGTGTTTTGTATGAAATCCCATATAATTTTTTGGAATTTATTCTCCTTTTTCCCTTTTGCATCATCGCTCAATAACATATTTGATAGTCTAAATGGGCCTTACACGGATGATTAAAAAGTCGATAAAGCAGGTTTGACAGTAAACTAACTAACTTACGCCGCCATCTAAAAGTTTGCTTATGAACCATCCATATTTAACATTTAATTCGGAATTAAAAAATATAAAGGCTTTTAATCGAGATAAAAACTATCCTATCTCTCAAGTTGGACCGTTATACACACATTGTACTAAATTTTTGCAGATAATCTTCGATTTTCTTAGTTTTCTGAGTCAAAAACAATTTGAACCTTATGCTCTACGGTGATAAAGACAAAATTTCCAAATCAATTATAAAAAAAAGCGTGACGCGGTTTTTCGACCAACACCCCATCAAAATGTGTACAACGAGCGTAAAGAAGTGTAATTTCAAAAAACCACAAATTCATAGAGCCGAAATCAACAGTGAAACTGACAACTTAGGACTCTTTATAAAAAGCCGGTCCAAACATAAATAGTGACCCTTGGAAGGCTCTTTGAATGTGAATCACCGCTAAAAGTCAGTCATCAGCTACGTAACGATCATAAAAGCTATTAAGATGGCAATTCTGGCGGAATATCACCTTGAAACAATGCTAGAGATCACTATGGATCTAGATAAAAATTAAATTGTTCTTGGGTACCAAATATCAAATAGTTAGGAGTGTATTTCTCAGTTTAAAAAAATTCCTTCAAAATAGGGTGCATTGTGGTAGATTGTAATGATAAACATACAATCAACTGGTTCAAGAAAATAATCTCAATGATAAGAGGAGCAACACCTTTGAGGATAATGGTGAAATTATAACACCAGAATTTGAGAGTAAATCTGAATAAATTTTGGTTGCAGTGGAGATCTTTAGCTACCAACTAGCAATACCACGCATATAGCAGATTGCTACAGCAAAACCACTGCTGTCTTACTACACATTTAGCATTTAGAGCTCACTATGTATTTAATCAAAATATCAGACGCGTTTAGAATAATAGTGTTATGCCACATATCTAATATCTCTGCAGGGGTTGTAGCAGTACCGCAGATATTCAATGGCCCTAAGGATGCCACTAAGATTAAAATTCTCATTTAGAAGACCGGAAGATCTCGCCCCTAAATAGGGAGGAATAAATGTTTAAACTACACCTCATGAGAATGTAAACAACAGTGTGCATTCCTGATAGTAGCTATCATGAACATTAGAGGGATTGCGTGCCTGGAGATTTAAATGCTCCGACTTGTTGCAGCCTGTAAGTTTTATTATCGTTTTCCTCGGCCCATCACAAATACTAAACTGCACGCAAAAGAAGAAGGATTCAAATAAGCAAAGAAGAGGGACTCGGACGACCCCAAAATTTGGAGGAACCAAGACCATCCGACACACCACATCAAGTATAATTATTACGTTTAAACCATACCATTGGCGCAATTTTTGGGGCGATTGTTGAATTTCAATAGTAAATTAATATAATAAAACCGTTGCGCCAAAGCCACAGGCGATTGTTGAAAATAAATAAACTATGAATATAATACTAATCGTTGCGCCAATGTGCAGGTAAAAAAATAGATAAAACACAACAAAAAATCTCGTTGTACCAAGCGTCATGTACTCAAAATAGGAATTACTAAAACTGATCCAAAACTTATCTTTCTATTAGATGTATTAAACAAATAAAAAAACATTCAATATTTCATTCCCATTATTTCGTTGTCAAAAGACGAGACATAAAAATTCCTCAAAAGATGACTAATTTCACTACTATTTATATACTTTCATATATTGTTACCATGACTCACAAAATTTAACTCGCCATTTAATTTCTGTAATTTTCATTCACAAAACAAACAAATGAAATATTTTTCTTTTCCTTTAATTTAACTACACCCACAATTAATTTAATGAATACTTTTTCTAATTCTAATCCACTACAAGATTTAACGATAAAAATTGGACTCATAAAAATTTTATTAAAACTGTGAATTTAAGTTTTTCACATTTGCTTTTTTAACTATGTCGATCAATAAAAAAAACATCAATAAAAAAATCAATTTCAATTTCTTTTAAAATAAATATTCAATCAAGTGATTAAATAATTCAAAGGATCCACCATAGAAGTTGTACACGAATTGACAAACTTATACACTCCTCAAAGTGTATGTAGAAAAAAACTTAATTAAAATGCAAGAAAAAAATATGGAGGGGCGGAAATCTCACTGTTCTGAGATATCAAGACTTCGGTCTGAGCTAAAGATTCTGATATAGTTTTTGGTAAAAAACTTTTATGAGGCATTATTTTTAGTTTTGTGCAGCGATGTATATCAAAAATAAAACTCTTTGTTTAAGTCCAAGTACTTTTTTATCTCTGTTTAGAAATTTATTACGAAATTTATTTATTACTAAGCAAACACAAAATTTTAATACGTTGAAAGAAAATTATCACAGATCATAAATTAATTTAACTTCGTGAAAAGATGATACACCCAGCAAACTAATCAAAAACCTCTCCATTTAGCGTTTCAAGAAAATAGTACAAAATCAAAAATTCATATTTCTTTCAAAATTTCAAAAATATTCTAAAAATTAAAATAAAATCAAAAATTAAAACTTTTTTTAGAGTTATAAAAACATTCCAAAAATTATTACAAAATCAAAGATTGAAACTTTTTTCAAAATTCTAAAAATATTGCAAATATTGTAATAAAATCAATAATACAAATTTTTTTCATAATCACAAGTTAAATTTTTTCAAAATCTTAAAAATATTGCAAAAATTCATATTTTAAAAATTCAAACTTTTTCAAAATTCTTTAAATATTCCAAAAGTTATAACAAAATCAAAGTACAAACTTTTTAAAAATTCCGAAAATTATTACAAAATCAAAAATCGAAACTTTTTCAAAATTCTAAAATTGTTGCAAAATTTCTTAATTCACAAACTCAAAAATTCAAACTTTTCCCAAAGTTCTAAAATATTGCAGAAATTATAACAAACTCAAAAATAAAAACTTTTTTTAAAATACTAAAAATATGTCAAAAAATTCTAACAAAATTAAAAAATACTAATTTTTTTCAAAAAATATTACAAAATCAAAAATTGAAACTTTTTCCAAATCAAAAATTCCAAAAACTTTTTCCGAAATTCTAAAAATATCGTAAAAATTATAACAAAATCCAAAATACAAACTATCTTCAAAATTCCAAAAATATTCCAAAAATTATAATAAAATCAAAAATTTTGTCTTTTTCAAAACTCTAAAAATATTCCGAAAATTCTTACAAAATCAAAAATACAAACTTTTTTCAAAATTCCCTAAATATTTAAAAAATTAACACAAAATCAAAAATTTCCATGTTCAATCGAACATGAGATTAATTTTCATGTCATACAAATAATTAGTTTCATTTTTTGCCAAAAAGATGGTTAAAAAAACAAAAATCATTTTCAAAAATGAATTTCCCGTTGTCGTATCGAAAATTCCCAATTTTTCCCGTTTCTTTAAGGAAAAAATCTCTCAAAAATTTCCATCGAGTTTTCAATAAAAATATTTATATGTAAATTCAATTGTTTATTGGAAATCTTCATAAACAAGAATTATAACAAAAATAAACTATAAAGAAAATAAACAAAAATAAATAATTTCAATAAAATTAAAAATAGCAATAACACTTTTTGATAGGTTTTGTAAAAAATAGGAACTTCAGTACAAATGTAATAATTATATTAACTTAATTAAAAGTTTGACTAACAATAATCTTCATTAGTATAATGTTTATATTTTTAATGTAATACATTTAAATTTGGTATAAATTTGATGATGTTAATAACGAAAAGTGCTTCTCAGTTGCTTCGAATGTCACACAGTTAATATTTCTGTTCTGCATTGCAGACTTGAAAACGCACAAAGAATTTAAGCACTCTTCTCCAATGGAAAATATTCGCTCAGCATCCGCATTTGAATGCGGTAAAGATAATATAAAATCAGCAGCTTTGCTTAAGTTGGGAAAAACTAATTCTCCATTTATGCTTTTTTTCGTCGATATTTCTTTTCAGAAATCTTCTACATTAAGATTTTGTAAATGTTGTTTCTCTTTTTCTGTTAATTCGAAAGGTAGATCACTCCATTCGTCTTCAAGACGATACTTATCACATACGGGAGAAATATATTTATACAAATTAGCTAAAGATCTACAGAGGTTTCTATTGAAGATATTTAAAGCCACTTCAGGATTCAGGAACTCAACTGTTTTAAAAAATTTGTTATTTATAGGAAATTTTTGAAAAATTTTCTAAATACATTTTTCAATAAACTTCCCATAATTATTTCGAATATTAAATTTTTGTTCTACTGATAAGTAGCCAGTTTCATTTGCCAGATTATTTAAATTTAAATATTCCGTAAATTCAGCTATTCCTTCAAAATCTTCGACGGTAAGTTTAGTGTTATCATTCACTAAGCTTTCAAATGTTGAAATATTATTTTTCAATATTTCTTCTACAGTTTTAGGTTTAAGAATCATCTTAGCAAAAATTAACAATATTTTTTTCGACTCTTCAAACAATTTGTGGACTAAGATAGTACTGCTCTGAAATAAAGCATTAAATCTATTGAAATAGCTAAGAACATTTTTTAGAAAAAGTAAATATGCCTTGATTTCGTAGTTTTCAAAAAATTTTAAAATTGTGACAGCTTTTGTTGATGCATGGAGAGCCACCTTGTAGTTTCAGGTGATTTTATTTTTCGTTTTGCTGTGTCAAAATATTCCTGAAACTCAGATAACATGGCGCTGCTTTTGAGACTTTTCAAAACGTATGTTCCTATTTCCCTAAGAAATATTTCAATATCAGAAGGTAGGAATTTGACGCAGATTTGACTACTAAAGTCAATGAATGGCATATGCATTTCAACAAAATTATCGGGTGATCGACATCTTTCTGAAGCATGGTAAAAAATGAGTTGTTGCAACCAATCATTACAGCAGCGGCATCAGATGCCATTCCAATTATATTTTGAATTGGAATATTTCGTGCAACTAAACAGTTTTTGAAATGCTCATATATGGTTTTCGCAGAGCAATCTGTTGCGTTAATATTTATTAATTGCAGTAATTGAGTATTCAGTTTATTGTTTTTGACATATCTAACTAAGGCACATATATTTTTTTGATTGGTTAAATCGGTTGACTCATCAATAAAAATGGAAAAATAAGTATAACATGGTGTCCACCAGGTATGGAATTCTGGAAAGTCAGGGAAAGTCAGGGGATTTTTTTTTGGCCAGGGAAAGTCATGGAAAGTCATGAAAATTTATTATTTTTCTGGAAAAAATTTATTTTAATACAAACTTTTTTTATTAAATTTATTTTTCGTATATCCTTAATAATTTACTTAAATATTTTTGCAAGCGACGCAGGGTGTAATACAATCTATAACTTGAATTTTTTGAATTTCCATACCTAGAAATTTTTTGATACTCAAAAGCTTCATGTAAACGATCAACATAATATTTTTTCGTTTATGAACAAAGAAAGCCTTTTGCACTCTATCGCTATGACAGTATGTGACCTCAACAGTTTGCCTGTTTGCACTAACTGACTGTCAAGAGTAAAAAAATATGCTTGATGCAATAATGCACCCGAATCCCGATTTCTTCCGACTACGGTTAGTGACTATATTTATAAAAATCAACAAGATCAGCAACTGTGCGTCGATACCGAAATACCGTTAGAAAACTCAATAATCAGTATACTTAGCTGTGTTTTTTTTACAATTTAAATTGAACAAATTTTGACTCCCCAATCGTCAACTTTTTTAGGTCCTCGTTTACATTTATCGCAGTCTCGAGCGGGATTTAATTGTTCATGTATTGTACTTTTGAAGATAGGGGACGAATGATTTGTGGAGTGTAATAGTGGGGTTCAATAGGTCTTTGATGTGATGTTCAGTGAACTGAATCGATAGATTGGGATAACCAACAGAAACAGTACTATGGGTGCACCAGCGTTAATTAATTAAAACTCAAAAGAAAATTCACCAACGTTGAAAAGTTGCAGATTTGCCAATATTCTACAAATACATTTTGGTTGCGTATCTTCTAAGGAGGTCAAATCAATGCCCACCTCTCCGCTGTTCATATGATTAAATCAAGAACAGTAGTGTCTTTTTCAAGAGTTTCGCTTCTTTGGTTTTCTTTACCTTTTTGGGGTTATAAGGTCAATGTGTATTCCCAGATTAAGGTCAATTTCCATAAATTCCTTAAAACAAATATTAATCGTTTACAACAACCTCAGTTAACATAGTATCTTTAGATATTCAGAAACGTTAATTTATAATTTAATGTTTCACAAACATTACTAACTTTGTATAAAGAAAGCAAATGGAAACCGAATTATATCGGTCAGAAAAATTTGAATTAACTTATCGATTGCGGAATTAAAGTCATATGCAACGAGTTTATCGATCAAGTTGGAATACCAGATTTGATCAAATGATTTTGCAATGTCTAATGCGATAACGTAGTCTCCCCACCTTTTGCAAGCAAGCTGTTTGTGGTCACACCATTAATAATAGATGAGATGGAAGATTTGATACCAAAATTTAAAAACTAATTGCACTGTAAACACTTACGTGTAGTGGTTGCTCTCGGACAACTAATATAATCAGGAAGCGAAGGTCAGCTTTAAACGATTATAGGTAGACTTAAAGTAAAGTTAAGTTAGACTTAAGTAAGTTTTTTCCTAACAATGACACGCACACCAAATCTGGGAAGAAACGGAAAATTATTGTTAGGGAGCTATTCTGTTCTATTTTCAATTTGGTACTAGTGATCTTGTATAAGTTGATCCATTAAAACAGCCGTAATGATATTAGTCGCTGAGTATAACTCACTCTGTATAGCAATAGAAGAGGTTATATAAGTAATCCCAACACGCGGTTTCAGAGTTGGTCACTTCAATGGACAGACATAGGTTTCACCAAATTGATACGTTTAAAATCGAATACCCTACGTGCTCGAATCGGAACTTTACTTCTCTGGCATTTTGGAGGTGATTATAGTTTCTTGTATGCATCAAAATTAAGTTACATTTTCTAGTCAAAGCCATCGAATAACAAAACAACGAGAACATCTGAACAACCAAATCATTAAGTAAACCTTATAGCTAAAGAAATATACCAAACCATATAATGGACACACTGAACAAATCAAAAACTGTTTGAACATATGCCTTAAGTTCGCTAATTAATATGTGAAAAATGTGATATCAGCCAACCCGGCAACTAATCTCCTGATGGTGATTTTGTTGATCGTCATAATTGCGATTGTTTTTTTTTGAAAGGTTTTTGGCTAGTAAGACGTCGGTTGGTAAAAGTCCCCCCTCTACCAAATTAAAAACTACTAAAATCGTTATTGTCAAAACATTTTATTTAACCTAAACCTATCCCAACCGTAGTAGTAAGTCCTCTACTAAAAATAATCTGGCTCTGATTTGCTTGCCTGGATAGTTTAAGGCGTTATATGCGATAACGTAGCCCCACGTGCTCAGTGATTTTTTAAATCATCGTCGATGATAGGAGAGATAGCAAATTTGGTACCACATTTAAAGAACTAATTATTTTATCACAAATTGACACAGTCGAAAGGTTTGCCACTTTTGCTCTGTCAATTTTTGGATATTGGGAGTAATCTATTGAATTTTAATTATGAATCCAAATTTTATATATGTAATTTACTTTTTGTAAAATTCAATTTGTAAAATTGTGAATGTAATTTACGTTTGTTTCTAAAGAGCTAATTTTTCCGCCTCAAAAACAAATATTTTTGTTGTGGTTGCATTATTGAAAAAAAACGAACTTTGTAAAACCGAATGGAATGGTTTAAACTTTAAGTAAACATTTACCTACATCGTCAGTATAAAAACAATGGCGATAGAAAAAGAAACATTGGGAAATACTTCGGCGACGACCATGGGTGTACCTTTTTGAAAAGTGAAACATTTGGTCAGATTTGGAAACTCTAGTTTTTAGTAAATGCTCTTGACAACTGGCGTTACTAAAAAGTGGTCAGAATTGTCTATATTTTTTAATGCCTATAGTATATATACATTTGTTGGAATTATAATACATAAATGGCTCGCAAAGTGCACATAGTCGCTTAATAAAATGTGTAGTTGATAAAATGTTTTGTATGTGTCACAACAACACATAAAATCTTTTGAGACCATGGTCCCACAATGGGCGTTCTAAAGTGCTGATGGGTGCAAACCATAACACGTTTAAAATATGAAATAGGCCAATATTTATTTCTTGATAGGATAGAGGCAATAAAATTAAATAAGAGATAAAACGTTTTTTTTAAATTTGGAGGAACAAAACTAAAATGGAGTGCCCAATAATCCAGTTAGTGGCATATTACTTGATCATGGGACGCACTGTCTTCCCCAACCAACCAACATATAAACCAACACATAAAGTAATAATTTGATTTACACCAACATATAAAGTAAACTGAGGGCTCGTTTCTTCAAGCAATCAATAACGTGCCATTATCAAGGAATATTCGTTAGATAAAATTGATTATGCTATTATTGACTGAATATAATTCATCCACTAGCACCCCTAACTCCTAAGATACCACCATCGGTAGTGATATCTCACAGATATTGCCAAAGTTATGTGATATCTCAGGTTTACTTATACGTCAATCAGGCCGTTTTACAAAATTATTTGTTTTATTTTTTAAAAAATTCATGGAAAATTCAAGCTTTTTTCTGGAAAGTCATAGAAAGTCATGGAATTTTGTTTTGAAAAATAAGTGGACACCATGTATAAGTTAAAATAGAATTTAATTCTTCTTCTTCTACTCTACATAATACGTTTGTAATCACCTTTGTACATTTTGTGCGGCCCAAATTTATATCCTTGCAGATTTTTGAGTCGAAAAAATTGTTTTAAGTAGAGGCACCAATGAGTCAACAATTTGTATGCAAACGTTATTGTCTGCTAAAAATGAAACTAGTTTAATTTCCGCAGTTTTTACTAGATTATCATGGCTGCTTTTCACACAAAAATTGCTTGCTGATGGTGTGCGTACCATGTTGCTTAAATTAATTTTGTGTTTCTCACCGTTATTAGGCCGTTTTATTTCGGTACTGCCACAAATTATTGACAATTTACAGGCCTTACAAAATGCTTTAGATTTGTCATTTTTAACGGGGAGCAACCAAGCTTTAAAATCTTTGTTTTGTAACCATATTGACTGGAAAAATTTTACTTTTTGATGTTTCATATTTTTTTTAAATTTCACTTTTTTTATTGAAGTACTAGCTGGACCCGGCCACGCGTTGCAGTGGCTTAAGCCGCAATCAGACTATTGCAGAACTCTGCAATATTTCTGCAATAGTCGTGCAATGGTAGTGTGTAAAATATTCATTGCAGAAAAGTTTGGCAATGAACTCATGGCAATACATTGCAATGAGTCATTGCAATGTTTTGCAATGAGTTCATTGCCAATTTTTTCTGCAATGAATATTTTACACACTACCATTGCAGAAATATTGCAGAGTTCTGCAATAGTCTAATTGCGGCTTAAGTCTGGTTGAATATAAGAAATAAAGAAAACAAAACACTCTCCTTTCTAATATGTTTTATTTCATAATTCTTGAGGGTATACACTGTTTTTTGTTGATCCATTGACGGTATGGTTATAGAGATTGCCTGGTTTGCCAACTCTAGAACATATAATACGCAACATATAATTGTCCATGTGAGAAACAATCGTTATCTTGATCTAAACCGCATACTTCCAATGTTTGGCCCTGAGCTTTGTTGATGGTGATTGCAAATGCCAATCAAATTGGGAATTGCAATCTTTTAAATTGAAATGGCATATCTGTTGGTATCATGGGTATGCGAGGAATGAGGACATCTTCACTTTTGAAAGCTCCATTTAAGATTGTTGCATCTACTACGTTGCTCAATAATTTTTTTACTGTGAGTCGCGTGGCATTGCAAAGTTTTGGCTGATTGATATTACGCAACATGATGATTGGCACACCAATTTTTAATTGCAGTACATGTGGTGGCATCCCTGGTAGATCAAGTGAATTCAAAAATTCTGTTGGATAGTTAACTGCTTCATCTGCTTCCATGACAGTGTCTACGGACTTGTATGTGACTTCCTCGCTTTGAATATACAGAATTAAACTGTTAAGTTCATTGACGTCTTTGTTTTTGGCTGCAAGAATGATTCGTTCACTCAGCCAATCGTGATTCTTATGATTAATTTGAATATCAGGAAATACTTTTTCAATTATTTCCTCTTTTGACGGCACTAAATTGCAGAAGTTATGAGGCAGTAAAATTCGTCCTTTTGTTAAATCAACCGGCACCTTTCCGTCACCAATTCTCAGCAATTGATATGAGAATATCTCAGCTGATTTATCTTTTTGGAGGAGAACGCGCATGTTTGTAGTTAATTTTAACCTTTTTACGTGTCGCCACAAAGTAGAATATTTTAGGCAAGCATTTATTTCATCCGCTGGTGTTGATCGGGGAACTACAGGTAATGTTTGTCTGAAATCTTCTGCAAGCAATATTAATGCATTCCCAAATGGTCTGGTATTTCCAGGCAAATCTTGCAATAATCGATCAAGCGCTTCAAGTGATTTTTTGTGCGCCATTGTGCATGCATCTCAAATGATTAGTTTACATTTCTGCAATTCTTTTCCCATCCCCGATCCTTTGGAAATGTTGCATGTGGGCGTTTCAATGAATTGCATGTTTAATGGCAATTTCAAAGCGGAATGAGCAGTTCTTCCACCTGGTAGCAATGTCGCAGCTATACCGGACGGCGCAAGAGTTAAAGCTATGCTATTTTGCGATCGAATTGCTGCTAAAATCAGTCTGATTAGAAACGTTTTGCCAGTTCCTCCTGGCGCATCTAAGAAAAAGATTCCTCCAACCCCGTTATCAACATTTTGCATTAGTTGTAAATTGTTTTTTGTTCAAACGTTAGCTTTGGAATATTTGATTGCACATACGACAATTACTTCTGTAACCCTTTTATTTATTTATGATGGATGAAAGCATGCAAATTCGTATTGATGTTATCGGCATTCAATGGTATTGCTACACTCGAATCACTTAAATTTAATGTTTTTAAGTACTCAGAAATACAGCTAAACTTACCATCTGATTCATTGGCACTTTCATAAAAATCAATAAGCGTAAGTTGTTAGTTAGTTATTCATACACAGTACTGTTTTATATATTTAAATTTCCTTCAAAATGGTAAGTTTTCTGTAGCCAAATGCTTTAATTTATAACAATCACAAATAATATGCAGATCAGCTATTTCATTTATAATACTAAGAACAGATAATTAGTAACAGAAGTTATTTAAAAAAAACAGATGTTTAACGGTGGATTGAATCCAAAATTGCTTAAACAATGGTTCACCACCTGATCGTGCGATATAGTAAAAGTAAAGATATTCACATATATTATAGAGCAATGTAAATTAATTGATATTGTTACCAACCTTGCGACACAAATTTTAATAATCAGTTACTTTGATATAAGTAAAGGTGCAATCACGGTTTTTTATTTTCCTGATCCATATGTTTATTGGGAGAAATATGTAGCAAAAAGATCTATTTTGTTCAGTGTAAAATATTGTATTACAGATTGCTTCAAGGAGAATATTTTTAAAGCATATGAGAACTGCGGACATTTTTACTCCTACCGAGGACCCCATACAAGGTTGTACAACTGGTCCAGTAATGGTCTATTACTGGCAGCCAGTAATGCAGCAATGGGTGAGTACTGGCAACCACGACTGGGCCATTAACATAATTTTACTGGATGATAACTTCGGACAATAAATGGTTGCCATTCTTGGTCCAAATACTGGCAACCATGACTGGGCCGTTAAAAAAAATATACATTATTATCATATGTAAATTTAAATAAATTAAATACAAACAAATTTAAAATAAAATAAAAATGACGGAAAAAATTCAAAACTCCCCATACAACTGGTTCAGTTGCAAGAATGGCTGAGTAATGGCAAACTCCGCCCTGACTCCGCCAGTACTCCGTCATTAAAAAAAAATATAAAATAATATTTTTATACACAAATTTAAATAAATTATTTACAAAATAATTAAAATAAAATAGAAATCAAAATAAATTAAAATATATACCAACCTTTTCTTTATTACCATAGTCTTTCAACCGACAAGGCGATAACTAAACTACATGTGAAATTTTTCAAACTATGTATTTCTAAAAGGGATAATACTCTAGTGAAATTTAAAAAAAATGACAGATCGGCAAATTCATGGCTACAGTACTGGCCCAATAACAATAGCCAAGTAATATTTACCATTCATGGGCCAGTGCGTGGCCATTCAAAGGTAACAATGTACTGGCTATTTTCTGTAAACCATAGATCGGCCGATGATTGGTTCTTGTATTGGCCCAGTAACAATAGCCAAGTACTGTTAACCATTAATGGACCAGTGCTTGGCCGTATGTCAATGTCTGGCAAAACCTACTTGGGACAGTCCTACCGAAGAACTGCGGACATTTTTGCTCCTACCGAGGACAGTCCTACCGAAAGGAGAACACGTTGCAACCTTATTGGTTTACAAATTAGATAAAATAATCTTTGGGCCTATCACTATACGAAACTAATCGATTAAATTGAGCATGAAGTTAAAATCGACCATAAAGTTGAGTGATTTGAGAATAAAGCAGGTGAGACACTTGTAATTGTTGACAGCCTACGTTATAAAACATATACATATGTAAAACGAAAAAAAAATAAATTAAAAAAAAAAAAAAAAAAAAAAACTATGTAACAACCTTCCTGTATTTGAATGCAACGTTGTGTCCAAATTTCAAAAGATTCGATCAAGTACTTTCGGAGATTACCTATTTTGAACAAACGAACATTTACATTTTTATTTATATAGAAGAAGATAGATAGATTATGCTGATCAACAAATTTTATATCTGCATCATCTGTTTCCGAAGAAATTTGTTCATTATCACTTATTGAATCTTCCATTTATTTAATTAAAAGTAAACTTAAAAAAACTTAATTTGTGTAATTTAAACTATACACAAAAAACAACGATTTACTTGTTAACATAAATCACATTTGACAACTTTGATAATTAGTTTACCCTGCGAGCCGTTGTGCATGTAGATAATAATAAAAACCAATTAAACGAAGATTTTGTTAGTTACCCGAGCAGAAATTTGTTAGGGAAAGCCTGAACACAGTCAGGGCGTGATCAGGGTCAGATAGAGCAAGCTCTATTAGGGCAATCTGATGTGGGCTTCTTCCGGACCTGAATTAGAATACCTTTTTAGGGACAACCTTATTTGAATATATCCAGCCCTGATTCGATTTTTCGTATCTGACCCCTAGTTGGACAATCTGATCAGGGCCTGATACAAAATGCCTTACTAGGGTTTGTCCTATTTAATATTAAATGGAAAACTTGATCAGTGCTTGATCCGTTTTTCCCAATTAGGGCCTGATTGGGCAATAGCGTTACACTCATGATCAGGGCCCTATCATCTAGGGCTAACCTGATCAGGGTCATATTTGAGCCCTAAGAAATTTCTGCTCGGGTACCCATCATGCATTACGATAGTTGTGATGAAGTGCAAATGTGCAATACGCAATCCATCAATTTTGAGTGTCACAATTTATTTTGAAATAAATTGTAATTTAAAACGCTTCTACTATACAAAAATATAATTTTAAATAATATAATATAAAAAAATCCCGCACTTTCCAAGTTTTTCCCGCATTCCGCAAACGGGAAAAAATCCCGCAATCTGGCAACACTGCTTGACAACATTTTTTTGACAAACTTATAATGCAAGAATCTAGTTTTTGGCCTCACATACCAATTCCGACCATCGATATTGCTCCAAAATTAATGTTCCTCTTCGTAATCACTTAAAATGAACGTTTTTTAAGCAAAAAATATGCAAATTTTCTTGTTTTGACACGCTTGACGATTTTTTGACACATTTCCGGTACAGTTATCTAACACATCGTCCTTTAAGCTCTTCCTATTGAGTATACCTATTTTTAGAAAAACAAATTTTTGAAATCCCTCCAGCGGTTTTCTAGATTTCGTCGGTTGTGACGGCTGGCCGGACGGCAGACAGACATACATATTTTGTGCTTTTTCAGGATCAGTAGGTTCTAGAACGTCGAGAAATGCCAAAAAAAGAAGGGGTAAGCATTTCATTTTTGGCTCGAGAATGTAATACTTGGGTCTCTCAAACCGAAGTAATAATGTGACAAAATTGAACTTATTGTTTTATATGGAGAGAACGATAAGAGTTATATATAGTTAGCGTCGAATCGATAAAATTCATTTCAACGCTAATGAAATTACTTTAAGGACAACTGCTTCGTAACAAGAACTTCTAGAAAAGAACAGTTTCAGCCCTCATTAACTCCAGCAAGTAGTTTTTGACTCGATAAGAAATATGCGGTTTAGTGTTACGCATGGAGAAATCAGTTTTTGTTCATTTGGAAATTGTTTTAGTTGTGACAACTCACCGTACTCCAGTTCCTCTTACAGATGAGTTATTGTGAGAAATCAAATAGCATTAGCACTGCTATTGCCACTTAGATATCACTAGCAAAAGGTGCCGGGGATGAACTATAATCAGTCAATTGTAGCTCTTAGCTATGAAGTACATATTCCATTTTGATGTCTTGTTATTACTTGCTTGGTGCATCACATTATTGAAAATTATGGTGTACTTGCTTGATTATTGGCAAACAAATTTTAGTTTTGTTATTTCAAATTATTAAAAGCACTACATAGTTGCAGGATTTAGTTCTTAAAAGATTTGTTTGTGTTGTTGTGACATATACTGTAATTACTATTACGACGGTAGCTTTCAGCAGTTTCCTTGCCTGAATTTAACCATGCCTTTCATTAATTCTCGATTGATATGATACTAAAAACTGATTTGTTGAAGCACGAAAGCACACGTTTCCTGCACAAAGCATTTTAGTATATAGATGCTTTGTCACAGATGGCTAAGTCAGTTTTTACATGCAATCGTTCTGGTAAATCCTTATTGGAATAAACTAGAACGCCGTTCATCTAAATAAAAGCAGAGTGAGTCATGTTTATCCATCCAATACCACGTCCGAAGACCAGAAACGTTTGCTTCACAGACATATAAAACTCCTATTCTTTGCCTTGCAACCTATATATTTGCTAATATCTTTGGCTCTAATAAAAATGTTGATGAGTAAGACGATTATTTTGCTGGTGGAATTATAAATAAAGCACCTTCTAATATAACCAGAGAAACGCTTGCCATCTTCCAGATTAATCAAAGCAAATGGTTTACGAAAAGAAAAGTGCTATTAAATATTTAAGTCTGTCAGAAGCTCTTTTAATATCAATTTCTAATGAGTCTTTTTTGTACTGTAAAAACGGCGTTATCAGCTCTCAAGCTTAACACTCCAAACAACAATAGAAACTAAATAATCCGTTTCTTATTTGTGTCTAAGAAGAGTTTGGGCTGTTTATTTTTTTGGAAAATTCAAAACCTCAGTTTTTTTTCCCCAGAAACAAATAAAGAATTTTAGATAACGCCTTATCATGGATTGCTGGTGAAACCCACAGACTTCACATATTGATGCTTGCTTTCACGATTTTCAACAGAATTAATCCCGTAAGACATTTGATTAAATCGCACAATTTCTTTTATTTTGGATTAGGATAGTCTCATATAGTGATTTTTTGTAATGAACTGTGAGTTAGTTTCTTGGGACACGGAGTCTAGAAATCATTTTCTATGGTATAGGAAAAGAAGAAGAAAAGACCCTTTAAACATTAATATTATACAGTAATAAAGCTATCCATTAGAATTATTAGATTTTTAGCTAGACTGTTGCTATAGACTAAAACTGCACACTCGAGTTTCGAAATTTTTTATTTTCGACAAAGCAGTTTGATGTAGTACTATACTTCCACATATTGATAAAATTTAATTTATTTTTAAATCTCATTCTTTTTCTAGTTTTAACCATAACACCTTTGTTTGCATTTTCACAAAAATAAAATGTCAAGGATCATACTGGTCATATATAAAGCAAATCTATCCCAGTCCATCTTCGATCGTTTCTTTTTTTTTGTGCAAAAACGGAATATTAGTTCTGTCTTCCTAAACACTAAATTATCACAAAGCACATTTCTTTTAGATATGGGACGAGAGTTGAAAATGTAAAGAAAAAATAAATACCGTAAAGATTAGAGAAAGATATTTTTGCTGTTTACTTTAGAATGAAAAAAAAAAAAGAAATGAAAATTTTTAATGGTTTTTCGTCTATCTTTCGTTATAAATATATTTTTTTTTTGACGATGAAAAGAAAACGGAAAATTTCCATCTTTTTCGTTTTGTTTTTTATGTGTATGTAGAAAGCAAAATCCGAATATAAAAAAGTAATAGATCTTCTTAGTTGAGGGTAATTTTTGGATAATCTCTTATATTAGACGATTTATTGTCTTTTATGTAATTCAATGATATATTTAAGACTGGTGGCTATTAATTTGTTTTTTTTTTCTCGTTTGTGGTTTTCTTGATAGTTTGAAGGAAGAATTTAGTTGCGGCTATGTTGGAAATTTGCTGGTTTGGATTAGGAGAGCACATGCTGTTCGCGTTGACTAAGAGTTGTTTAATTTTTTGTTTTTTTAGTAAAAAGTGTATTGAGTTATAAAAATTGCAATATGTGACACAATAACACAGAGTAGATTGAAGCTATTCTATCCATTCGGATCATGAAATTCTTATGCAATATGTCACTATGACAGTGAGTGATCTCAACAGTTTGAACAAACCAATTTACGAGTAAAACGGGGAAATCATATGTTAGAGGCTAGATAAATTTAATTTATTCCGTTCTGCAATCAAAATCAACCAACTTTGTGAATCCTTTGATTTTTTTCGATCTGAAATCAGTTTTGGGCTTATTTGAATAAACCTCACAGTTTATTACAACAACAACTTTTCGTATTCCGGGCTGGTTTGAGCTTCCCTCATCAAGAACATGCTGCGATTCTGAGTGTCAGACACGTTATCAACTGAACTACAGAACCGAATGGTTAGATACATTTAAGTTTTGATGTTAAAGTTCGAACAATTTATTTTGTTGTTGCTAAAGTTGAGTTACCCATTTTTAGTCGTTAGACCTGTTCACAGACATATGTAATTGGTTTGACACAAAATGATTTCGAATGGACTGTAGCACTGGTTATTGAATTTGAATTTATTTGCAATTCCAAAAACTTTTACACGAATTTTTAGTAAATTAAAAGCCACGAATTTTGTTTTGTTTTTTCTCTTTATTGATCCTCTCATATCAATTTTCGATCACACACTGACTCATACTCGACTCATACTGGGCCATCGACCCAATCTTTTTAATTTTACTTCACTGACATCTTCTTCTAATATTGCTCTCAACGGACGTCCAATCAAAAAATGTCCTGGGGTTATTGAACGTAAATCTTCCAGATCTTTGGATTCTGATATTAACGACCTCGAATTTAATATTGATTCAATTTTAGTTAAGACCGTTGAAAATTCCTCGTAAGTTAGCAATGTATTTCCCATGATAATTTTTAAGTGTCGCTTCATACTTTTTACTTCCGCCTCCCAAACTCCACCAAACTGAGGGGCTCTCGTTGGAATAAAATGCAATTGAATTCCTTGACTTAAACAATCTTCATTTATTTTATCCATATGCTCTTTTGACTGGAGCAATTTGTATAATTTTTTTTTAATTCATTGTTCGCACCTACAAAGTTTGTCCCGTTATCCGAATAAATTTCTTTACATAATCCTCTTCTGGATGTAAACCTCTGTCAACACGCAATAAATGATTTACTAGTCATATCTCCCACGAGCTCCAAATTAATCGCTTTGGTTGCAAAACATACAAATAATGACACGTATACCTTTACTGATTTTGTTGATCGAACACCACCTTGCTTCATTAAAAATGACCCTGCGTAATCAACTCCACTAATAGAAATATTAAAATCAATTGTACCCTATTCATAGGCAAATCTCCCGTAAACTGTTCGTTTGATTTAGGTTCACATTTGAAACACTCCACACAACTCCTTGTAGTTTTCCGTATTATATCTCTGCCTCTCACCGGCCAATATCTCTGACGTACAATTGATAACAACCCTTGTTGTCCGATATTTCCTTCCATCTCATGTAAATCTTTTATAATTATTTTAGTAAGATGATGGTGTCTAGGTAACAAAATTTGATGTTTTCGATCATAACACAAAGCTGAGTTTTTTAACGTCCACCAACTCTTACTATTTGATCTTCATCAATAAACGGGTTTAAACAGCTAAATGATGAATCTGTTTTAATTTTCTTACCAGCTTTCAAAGTATTAATTTCCTTTTGAAATTCTTCCCTATGCACAATCCTTATTATGAGTTTCATTGACTCTCTTACACGTAAATGTCCAAATCTTCGATTTTCTTTTTTAAGTTTTGAATTGCTCAAAAATCTTAACATATAAGCAACGATAAACTGATTAGACCGTGATACGGGACTTGGCGAACTCGAAGTACCTGAGCTATAGTGGGCTCTAGCCTGCTATTGCAAACCGTAAACCTGTTGTCATGTCTAGCGGGAACGGGGACCTTGGCTTAGCCGCCCGGGTCACGGGAAGGTGCTCCCTTATTAGCACCCCCGGGTGGGTACACACTAGAGAGGACTCTTGCAGGGTCAAACCACAAAAGTACCATCCTCTGGGCACCTGTCGCCCCCAGTTGTATATAGACTTCTAACAGGTATAGACGAAGGCCTGTTGGTGACCTTTATTGCGTCTAAACTCGTGGGAACAATATGGATAAATATTTTTTTCGGCTAACGGCTGTAAAGTTTAACTTTACTGCCGCTGGGGAGTACCTAAAGTCTTACTTTTTAGCCGGCGGCTGCAAAAGTGACGTCATTTTTACTTTTTCTGCCGGCGGCTGTAAAGTAACTTCCATATTTTTACGGCGGCTGTAAAGTAATTTTCATATTTTTACGGCGGCTGTAAAGTAATTTTCATATTTTTACGGCGGCAGTAAAGTAAAATAAAATGATATTATTAATTTGTTCAAAACAGAATGCATTTCAGTTCATTTTAATGAATAAAAATTAAAAAAAATTAATTTCAGAAAATTTATTACCTAAAACATATTTTTAAAAAATTTGATGCATTAATTTCATATTTTTAAACAAATTTAAACGTTTGCCGAAAAAATAGTGTATTGAATTCGGAGCTAAAGTGACTTTTTGTGTTTCGTCTATAATTGTCGGCCTCCCTACGGTCGGCCGCCAAACTATAGACTCAACACAAAAAGTACGACTTTAGCTCCTAATTCAATAATATACTATTTCTCCGATAGACAGCAAATATAAATTTTGCAGACTTATTTCAGTCAGCAAAGTGGCACTTTTCCTGCCTAGGCAGCAAAGCAAGTACTTTGCTGCCTAGGCAGCAAAATAATTAGACTTCATAGAACTAAACAGATATTGCGATTAAAAAAAAAATTTTTTTAATCGATTTTTTTTTTCATTTTTAAAATTTTGCTTTATTTTTAAAGTAATAATTATTAAATTACATATCATTGTAATTAATCGGAGAAAAAATTATATGTTCAACTCGGCAGCAAGGTAGATTGACTGCCTTGGCTGAATTCCTAGCCTCGCTCGCTCGGCTATGAACTATCAGCCGCGGCAGTCAATCTACTACTTTGCTGCCTAGTTAAACAAATAACTATTAATAACCTTTCAAATTTTTTAAAAACTTTGTTTTCACCTGTTTATTATTTCTTACATCCTATCATGAAATATTGGCCTATGTCATATTTTATTATATGATAGGATTTATTGTTTAGTTACCCATTTTTAAAAAAAATTATATTTAGATCAAATGACTATCACATTTGATAAAAAACTTTTGAAAATACACATCCAAAATATTTGTGGATTGAATGCCAACCGGGACGCCGTGCAACATCATCTCGAGCATGACCAACCGCATATTCTTTTTCTTACAGAAACACAAGTTTCTGAAAACTATCCCTATAACGTAACACTAAATCCCAAATATAGGCTTGAATCAGCTTTTAAACTCCATCAAGGTGTATGTGCATACATTCATGAGAGTGTTGCATATAAACGCTTTCCAAATTATGAAGTACATGGTGATGGCTACAGTACAGTAGTATTAAAGGTTTGTCTACCTGAAATTTCTTTTTTCACAATAGCTCTATACCGGTCCCCAAACAAACATAATCCCAATTTTTTTAATGACTTGACTAATGTTGTCGACGAAATTAGAGCACAATTTCAAAGTTGTGAGGTTATCGTTACCGGTGACTTCAACGTCCACAACAAATCGTGGTTGGAATTTTCCAAAATGACCGACGACAACAATGGAAGGCAGGCAGAAATATTTGCTGCATCGCACGACCTGATGCAGATTGTAAAAAGCCCAACTTTCACTCCTCGTAATGGCGGTGATAAAAGTTTTCTCTTAGACCTTTATCTCACATCTATGCCAGATATTACGAGTGTCAATGTCGATAAGGGTAGTATTGGAAATTCTGACCATTATCTAATCACATCAGTTATCAAAACTGATTTGCTACAAACTAGAGTTCCCAAATCCCGTAAAATATTTCACTTTTCAAAAATGGACACCAATGGTCTCCGAAGTTTTTTTCAAGGTTTCCCTTTTGATCGTCATTGTTTTTATACTGACGATGTAAATGTTTCTGCTCAAAACTTTACTGAAACCATTCAATTCGGTATTAACAAATTCGTTCCCTTTTCAATAATGAAACCCCAACAAAAATATTTGTTTTCGAAAGCAGCCAAATTGGCTCTTAGAAACAAACGTAGATTATTTAATATTTGGATTCACAAAAAGAACTCTGTTAATCGATTCCAATATTTAAAGGCTAATAAAATATCAAACCAGATAATCGAAAACGAAAAAGCAGAGATTGACAGAGCGAAAGCGGCAAAACTTTCGAGTATGTCAATTTCTGACAAAAGTTTTTACAGTGCCATTAATTCTTTAAATTGTGGTACTAAATCTTCTATCCCTCCTATCATTGATGGTGACTCAATCATTACTGACCCTGCAAGGAAAGCTACATTGTTCGCGGATGGCTTTGCTTCAAATTCAACAGTTTTAGAAACTCCCAAAGAAATGCCCCAAACCCAGTCTTCAGGAGGTAATATGAAACAATTACATTTCAAACCCAAAATTGTCGAAAAACTTTTAGGGGGGCTAAACAACAACAAAGCTTCTGGTCTGGACAACATTCCTCCTGTTATTCTAAAAACATTTTCAAAAGAACTTGCACCAACCCTCACCAAAATATTTTATAAATCCTATAAATCTGGTATTTATCCATCCTGCTGGAAGTTGGCCAATGTCCAGCCTGTCCCAAAAAAAGGAACGAAATGTGATATTTCAAATTATAGACCAATAACCTTACTCCCAGTCATGTCTAAAATATACGAGCACTATATTAATTCACACATATCCAAATTTTTGGAAGACAACCATTTGATATCTGACAGCCAATACGGTTTTAGAAACAAAAGATCAACAACCGATCTATTGAACTATGTGGCACATATTTGGAATAGCATACTTGAGAAAGGTGGTGAAACGTTCGTGATCGCATTAGACATCTCAAAAGCATTTGATCCAATTTGGCATGCCAACCTGATCAACAAGCTCGTTGCGTACGGTTTTCATCCCGCAGTCGTGAAGTTGATTCAAAATTTTCTGTCTAACCGATACATCTCGGTATCTATAGATGGCCTTTCTTCTGAGTCCAAATTAATTAACGCTGGTGTACCTCAAGGCTCAGTTTTATCTCCCACTTTATTTTTAATTTATATCAACGAACTGTTGCAAATCACCAGTAACCCAATAAATAGTTTTGCAGATGATAGTACACTGCACAAGTCATTCGTCCCCCTATCTTCAAAGGGTAAAATGCATGAACGAATAAATCCCGTCCGGAGAGACGCTGCCATAAATGTAAACGAGGACCTAAAAAAAGTCGCCGATTGGGGTGACAAAAATTTGGTCAATTTTAATTCCACCAAAACACAGCTATTGATTGTTTCCAGATCAAAGACCGAGTTTCCCAACGATATTTCAATTAATATGTGTTACGACCAAATACGCGAATGTGAAAGCATTCGTTTATTGGGAGTCACAATATTCAATGACTTACTCTGGAACGATCATATAATGGCCATGGCAAAGAGCGCGTCAAGAAAACTCGGCCTCCTCAATAGATGTAAAAAATATTTTACTCCGCATCAATTACTCCACATTTATAAGTCCTATATTCGTCCCTGTATGGAGTATTGTTGTCAAGTTTGGGGCGCTGCATCTGTTACTATCCTGGCTCTTTTGGACTTTGTTCAAAAGCGAGCTATACGAATTGTTGGTGATCGAGATTTAACATTAGGTCTTGATTCCCTGCAACATCGTCGCACTGTTGCTGATCTCGTTGTTTTTTACAAATATCGTCACCAGCAGTGCTCGGATGAAATCAGGTCCATAATGCCTCAGACATATGTTTTTTCCCGTTTTACTCGTCAATCGGTGTGTGCGGGCGGTCGAACTGTCGAGATTACTCACTGTCATAGTAATAGAATGCAAAGAGATTTCTTTGTGCGTACATCGTACACATGGAATGCTTTGCCCGAATCAATAGTCTCGAGTGCTTTCAATCCACAAAAATTTAAAAAAAGCGTCCACCTATACCTCAAGACGCATGTTGTTGTGGGACCTACGTCTTAAAAGGTATCTATGTGTTGTTGTGATACATTTTGTAATTCCTACTACACAATACTTCTTATTAACAAAAAAAAAAAAAATTTTTCACATCTGAATATTTTGTAATTAATTCACACTGTTTTATTACAACAAGTGAAAATTCCGTTGGTTTTCGTTCAGGAATATCCATTTTAATATTTGATTTCATTGTAGGCCAGTCGTTTTCAGAAAATTTTAAAAACTCTGGGCCTTACCACCATAATTTTTGTTTTTGAATTTCACTCGGTAACATTCCTCTAAAAATTAAATCTGCAGCATTTAGCTCTGTCGGTACATGTCTCCATGTATAATTTGAACTTAGTGCATTTATTTCCGCCACTCTGTTTCCAACAAATGTTTTAAGATTATTTGAAGGTGTATTCAACCAACACAACACAATTTTAGAGTCTGACCGTTAGTAAACCGAATTTGGTTTATATTTTAAAGATTTAACCACTTTTCTACCAATCTTGATAGCAACAATGCTGCGCACAGCTCCAGTCGAGGAAGATTAATTTTCTTCAGCGGTGCAACACGCGATTTACTGCATAATAAATTTACTACGATTTCATCGTTTCCATCGATACATCTTAAATATACACCAACACCAAAAGCTTTCTCCGAAGCATCTCCGAATCCATGTAGTTCAATTTTTATGCACTTTTCTAACATCACCCATCTCTTGACTTCAACGGTTTTTAACAATTCTAATTGACTACTGTACTCCGACCATATTTTACTTATGCTTTCCGGAATTTCTGTATCCCAATCCAAATTTATTTTCCATAAATTTTGTAAAAATATTTTGTATTTTATAGTCACTGCTCCAATGAGACCCAATGGATTAAATATTGAAGCTATTTTTGATAATATGATTCGTTTTGTAATTTTATTACCAACTTCACTTTCACTTTCTTGAATGTTTATTTTAAATGTGTCTTTTTTCGGGTTCCATATCAATCCAAATGTTTTGATTGATTTATTTACACTATCAGGTTTTTCTAAATCACTTTCTAGTACATCAGATAATAAATATGGTGTATTTGATGTCCATTTTCGTAACTTCATAGTTGCAATTTCTAACATCTCAGATAGTTGTTTACGTAGTTCAATCGCTTTTTCACAATCAGTATCCCCACTCATGACGTCATTGACATAGAAATCCCGTATGGCTTCAGCTACCATTAGAAATCGTTCTTTTTCATCTACCGATAATTGTTTCAACACACGTGTGGCTAAGTATGGTGCCGATGCGGTTCCATATGTCGCCGTTTTTAATTTGTATTTTTTAACACACTGATCTTTTTGATCTCTCCAAACAATTTTTTGATAATCACAATCATCATCATGTACATGTATCGTTCTATACATCTTCACGATATCCGCACTAAAAGCATATTTGACTTCTCGAAATTGTAATACAATAGAAAATAACTCATCTTGCACAGTCGGACCCACCATCACAACGTCATTCAACGATAATCCACTTGATGTTTTTGCTGATGGGTCATAAACTACGCGCACCTTTGTCGTTGAACTATCTGGTTTTTCCACGCAATGATGAGGTAAATAATTCTTTAGTAATGAAGATAAATTTTCGGATACAAGTTCCATGTGATTTAATTTCTCGTACTCCTCCATAAATTCACAATATTTTTCTCGTAATTTTGGATTTTTTTCTAATTTCTTTTCTAAATATTGAAATCTTTTATTCGCCATTCGATAACATTTCATTTAAAAGGTAGTCTCACAACATATTTCCCTGATTCTTCGCGGTAATGAGTATTGACGAAATGATTTTCATATAGAATTTTTTCTTATGTTAGTCGTTTTTCAGATTCAATATTTTCTAACTCCCAAATTTTTTGAACTTTTGTATTTAAATCATATAATAAATTTAAATGGCAATTTACCTTTTTAACCTTTTCAGGAACCTCATAATTTCCACCTACAAGCCATCCAAGTTTCGAATTCGTTAATATCGGCAAATTTGTACCAAATTCTATTTTGGTTTCTGGCAGTAACACTTCCCAGAATATGTTTGCTGCTAATAAAATATTGATTTCAGTTCGGATCGGCTAGTATTAGATTATCGTTTATTTCCATAAATAGTTTATTTAATCTTACCATTGGTAAAAAGTCTGACACATTGTTCAACACTAAAAATTCTAATTTTGCACTACAATCAGATACTCTCGAACTAATTACAGTCTCAATTTTTGTTTTAACATACACTTCCTTTCGATCTAACACACCAACAAATCTATTAGTTTTAATTGTTGGAATTTGCAATTTTTTCACTAATTTTTCACTTATATGATGGCTTTGCGACCCGTTATCAACTAGCGCGCTGCAAAATATATATTCTCCATTGGCACACTGTATTTTTACTACTTCTGTAGATAATACTATCTCACATATATTTTCACTTTGTACATTTTTTGCAATATATTATTGAGGTTTTTTATTTTGTATACCGTCTTTAAACGAGGTTTCACCACACTCATTATTTGATTCAGAAATGTCTTTTATTTGATTATTGTTTGTCACTAAATTGCAAGTTTGGTTTTCAATTGTCTTTTTAGTATTTTGAAAGTGTAATATTTCATTTTATTTTTTATTACAATGTCTACATTTGTATGATCTACAATCAATGGTCCAATGACATATATTTAAACAATTAAAACACAACTTTAGTTCTTTTACCTTTTCACTTCTGTCATTTACTCATAATTTTAAAAATTCACTACAATTTTTAATGAAATGTTCACTTTTACAAAAACTACACTGAATTGTTTTATTAGTTGCAGCAAAACTCTTTGATTTTTCAAACACTTGAGTATTTGGTCTAAATTCGTTACTGGCAGTAATGTTCTTTTGCTGCTTTCTAATGTTTCTAATATACGACATCGATTGTGTAAGAAATCTTTCAACTCTTTATATGTAGGTTGCTCATCACGTTTCACTTGAACATCCCACAGTTTTCTCGTTTCGCTGTCGAGTCTATATGATATCATACTCACAATCAATGTGTCCCAATGTTCAACAGGTTGATTTAATTATTTTAATGCGCGAAGATGTCTGTCACACTGATCAATTAATTCTCTCAACTCAGTAGATGACATTTTAGGAACTGATTTTAATTTAAATAATTCAGATACATGAGATTCGATTATCACTCTCTTATTATCATAACGTGAAATCCATGTTGCCCATGCCTTATGTTCAGGCAGAAAAACTTATTTTTTCTACGACATTCATTGCAGATCCCCTTAACGAAGAACGCAAATGATAAAACTTCTCTATGTCAGATAAATCTATTTTTATTTATTAATTAACACATCAAAAGTATCTTTAAATTGCAACCAATTATTTAAATTTCCATCAAAAAATGGTAATTTAATTTCCGGTAATGGTCTTGGTTGAGTTAACACTAGTTCACTATTTTTTCTGTCTAACTTCACATTTTCAACATTTGGTTTTTCATAATCCACAATAATTTTATTTATTTTAGATTTTATCTCCAACACTTCCAATTCGAAATCCTTGAACATTTTTTGTTCTTCTTCGAATTTATCGTCATTACACGCGTCCAACACTTTCTGATGTAATTCAATAAATTCTTGAAGGCATTCACTTAATAACGGAACTCTCAATTCAGATATATCATTATCTCTATCACTATAATTCAACACAAATTTTTGAATTCCTAAAATTCTAGATTTCACAAAATCCCTTTTACGGATAATTTTTTGTAGGTTGTCACCCATTTTGTATACAGGTGTTACACAGCTAAATAAACACCAAAAATATTTTCTGTATAGAAATTATAAGTTTGTATTTGTTTTGCACTGGGTAGCGAAATCCTTTGGGTAGCGAAATCCTAAATTCGACGTCCACGCCGTGCTGCCTGGGTAATGCTGATAGAATTAGGTTGGTGTATTGGAGACAAGCAGAGTAAAAACTGCTTAGTCAATGACGCTACATCACGGCGAATTGGCGCCTTACAACCAATGCGACTCAAGCGTCTGTTCTCCATGTCAGGGGCGGCTTGGAGCGAACGTCTTTCTTGAATCAAGCGGCTCGCTATATAAACGTGTAAAAAGATTGTTTCTGGTGACCTTAATATGCAGAACGGACCCATTTACGACAATTTGGGTTGGGCCTAAGGTTAATACCCTAACCCCGGAAAAAAAACTAATATGTTAAATTTGGTGATCAGAAAAAGAAAAACAGACCCGGACAACAAAACAGAATTTTACCTGGACGTGAAAAAGGACCAGACTACCGAATCGGAACGTGGAACGTGCGCAGCCTGAGCGCTCTCGATGCTCTTATAAGTCTGGAAACAGAGGCTGAGAGATATAGGATGGATATTATTGCTCTACAAGAAATTAGACAGCCGATAATCGGAAAACAAGATTTGGATAGTCACTCTCTATACTGTAGTGGTTATCCTTCTCGAAGAGAATTTGGTACTGGCTTTCTTGTTGGTGCACGCATACAAGAAGCCGTGATGAAATTCATCCCGGTCAGTGAGAGAATCTGCTACCTACGTGTACGTGGTACATATAACAATATTTCTCTTATTGCCGTGCATGCACCTACTGAAGCTAAGACCGTCGACGAGAAGGATAATTTCTACATAGCACTGGAAGAGGTTATGAAACAAACACCCACACGCGACTTCATTATGGTTCTTGGTGACTTTAATGGACAGGTTGGAGGAGATATCTCTTATGGAAATGTGGTGGGTCCCAACAGCCTGCATTTGAACTCGAATGATAATGGTGAGAGAATGACTGAGTTTGCATTATCAAATAATTTGAGAATTGCCAGTACGTTCTTTCCGCATCGATCGATTCATAAACAGACTTGGGTCTCGCCGAATGGAAACACTCGAAATCAAATTGATCACGTTCTAGTAACAGCACGTTTCTTTTCGAGCGTTCGGGATGCGCGATCCTTTAGAGGTGCAAACATTGGAAGTGATCACTTCCTTGTAGGTGCAACGATAAGGTTCCACTTCCCAAATCCAGGCATTCCAAAATTCAATCAACGGAAACGTTTTAACATCTCATCATTAAAGAATGCTGAAACAGAAGAGAGATATCAAATCCATATTGCCGAAACATTGGAGAAATCAGAAATCATTAATGGAGACGTCGATAAGTCATGGTATTTGCTCAAAGATGCTGTTTTAAGCGCTGCTGAAGGAATACTTGGACGACCACAGAACCACTCACAGAAGCCATGGATCCATCCATGCCTTGACGCTATTCAATACAAAAGAGATTGCTATCTGAAGTGTCTACAAGGACGCAACACCAGGTCAGCGAAGGAGAACTAGAAACTGGCCAGACAAGCCGTTACAAAGCTATGTACACGAACGAAGAGAGAATGGTGGAAGAGACAGTGTAAGGAGATTGAAAGCTTCAATAAGGAACATCAATCGCGCAACTTCTTTCAACAGGTTAAAACCTTAAAGAAGGGTCCTCAAACTAGATCGACTGCTATTCAAAACGAAGATGAGGAGCTACAAGTAGACCTTAAAAATATTTTAGATTCTTGGGCCGCTTATTTTGAGAATCTTCTCAACTTAAGTGACCAGCAACAAGTCGGACGACGAGCAAAGCTTATTCGTGCGTCAAAGGTACATGTAGACGAACCCACCAAAGAGGAATTCGATGCGGCGCTGTCAAAATTAAAATGCAATAAAGCACCTGGTATCGACGATATAACATCCGAAATGATTGTACATGGTGGCGAAACTCTATCCTCAAGATTGTTTGAACTTGTTCAAATGACCTGGAGGACTGAAACCATGCCACAGGACTGGAACACAGCTATGCTGATACCAATCCATAAAAAAGGTAATCGTCTACAATGTGCAAACTACAGAGGAATCGCTCTCCTCTGCACAGCATATAAGATCTTTTCCTACATTTTGCTATCCAAAATCAATCCTTTTGCTGAACAACTGTTTGGAGAATATCAGTGTGGTTTCCGGCGGGGCCGAGGTACCACCGGTGCACTTTTCTCGATAAGTATGATTTTGGAAAAGTGTCGAGAGTTCAACATACCTGTGCACCAACTTTTCATTGATTTCAGGCAGGCCTACGACTCTCTCGAACGAGAGATTCTATGGTCTGCTCTGGTGTCAATGGGAATTCCTGGTAAACTGGTATCACTATGCAAAATGACAGTACAGAACTCTCAATGCTGTGTGCGAGTAGAGAACGAAATATCAAAATTTTTTAAAGTCGACTCCAGATTAAGACAAGGTGATGCTATCTCTACTATACTTTTTAATCTAGCCTTGGAATATGTGTGCCGTCAAAAGAAACTACCGACTAATAACAATATCTTGTCAATAAACTCAGTACAGATGATTGCTTACGCTGATGATGTTGTCATCCTCGGCCGAAGTGAAGCTGTTATGAGTGAGGCTTTCAAGTCGCTTGAGAGTGGTGCTAGGAAAATTAGTCTGCAAATTAACTACAGTAAAACCAAACATATGAATGTTTCAAGAGAGGCTGAGAAGAAAGATTTGATGTGCGGCAATGAACGAATTAAGGGAGTTGAATCTTTTAAATATTTGGGATCAATGCTTGACTCAAACAACAGCATACTTATAGATATTAAAGCTCGAATCGCTGCAGATAATCGAACTTTCTACTCAATTAAACCTCTCCTCTCCTATCACCGTATGTATCAACTAACATCAAGCTCAAGTTATACAAGACATTGATTAGACCGGTTGTGATGTATGGGTCACAAACGTGGACCCTTACACAAAATGACGAATCGCATTTATCTGTATTTGAGCGTAAGATTCTACGCTACATTTTTGGTCCACTTAAGACAGACGATGGAGAGTATAGAACCCGGTATAACTTTGAGATCAGAGACCTTCTTGAGGGTCCTAATATAATAGGTTGTATCCGTTCTAACAGGATTGCTTGGTTTGGGCATGTTCTACGAGCCGATTCACAGTCTGGAATGATTAGAAAAATGTACGTTAGTACCCCAGGGAGTGGGCGACCGCGAGGAAGACCACGACTACAATGGGAGACTGACGTAATAAACGACCTTAAAAAAATCGGCTGCCATGGTAATTATGTCGCTGTTGCGAATGACCGTGGTGAATATTCAAAGCTGATTAGCCTGGCAACGCTCCTACATGGAGCATGAACGCCTTAAAAAAAAAAAAAAAAAATTTGCTTTGCGCTGCACACAAGTTGTTTTATAATAAAACCGGCTACGTTGGACACAATTTGTACCGTTTTTATTTTTTCCACAAATTTAGTTTTTATGTTTTGTCTCTTTTGCACTTGCATAAACGAATTTTATAAGTTTATTTTTCACAAGAATGTTTCAAATCCCGAAACAATTTTTATTGTTTTAATCATCGTAACAAATTATTGTTTTTTACAAACACAACACGAAGTTTTTAGTTTTGTTAGCAAATCCAAATCCGGCTCGAAGGACCAAAAACATGTTCACAAACATATGTAATGGTTTACACAAAATGATTTCGAATGGACTATATCAATACAATACCATATACAATACCATTGATTCGTAATCGTGCTATTTTCATATATATAATTCATACAATCATTATTATTCAATAATTTTTTTATGTAGTTTCCTATTTTAATACCCGTTGGTTGTAAGAATTCTTTAGCGGGTACAATAAAGCGAAATAAAAAAAAATGTTTCCCTAAATTGAATTCGCTCTATTTCCCATAAGATAAGAGGAATCAATCCATGGATTACGTCTCGTTCATCGTAGTATCATGAACTTTTTGAGTTGCTTTTGCTTCATTTTATAAAATGCAATTTCCTACAATCGTTTCGTAAGAGATATTTCTATTTACGATTCCCTTCCAATTTTAGTACAGGTTAATAGTGAAGACTCTACTAAAAGAGTCCACATATGTAACGAAAGAGAATAATCAATAAACAGACTTATCGTGTTTATCGATTCGTTGTTGTGTAAAACGGCGTGACTTTAACTATGAATACGTGGTTGAAGTCATGAAGTTTCTCTTAGTTCGACATTATGTCTAACAAGTTCACAGCTGTTGGTGTTTTGTTTTTTTGACGTCTACACGTCGCGTGTTTAATGTGGTGTATTTTATTAATTAAATTAAAGGAATTAATCCAGCGAATAATAAAAAGAAAAGAATCCTGTACAAAGTTCAAGAACGATAGTTATAACCCAAGGTAAGCTTCCTTGAATTATGTTTATGATAATGCGAGACCGGAAAACCAATTAAAACGCATGTCAGTTTTTCTATCAATTGTTGGTTTGGTTGTAACTATTTGTACAAACAAAACCACAGCTGATGACATAATTTTGTTCATAAAAAGAAAATTAGTTAAATTAAATAAAATGTTCTTTCTTGTGTTGTGATAAAGTTAATAGTAAATAATAATAATACGAATGTAGAAATGCTGTGATAATACTTGTTTTCTGTTTGAACTGTGATAAATAGAACTATAAATAATAATTGCATTCTTTTATAAAAATAAGCATAATTCTGTGTTAGCATAAATTACAAGTATATGTGAAAAAAAATAAATTTAAATAAGAAACTGTTACATAATAGAAAAACATAATCAACATTTTTTTTTAATTGCTTGTTGAAATTTGGAGATTGACTACGTTTCTAATAGATGTGTTATTACCATCCTAATTCCGTCTACATCAAATCCTTGTGATATTTCTGTGGTACCACTGGTATCAGGACGGAGTGAATCAGTGAATTGGATGCTGGAGTGTAGTTTACAGAAAATACTTGGCCGCATGGTATGATTCTAACCGAGTGCTGACTGTACTAATACGTTTCGGGCACAACTATTTTGTTTTTGTGATTATACATAGTCATCATCATACCTGTTGGATAGTACGATACCTTACCGTTAATAAAAGAAAAAGGTGAAAGAAATATTACTGACCAGCAACCCGTTTGGATTGCAATAATTTTTCCATCGTCGTCGTGATACTGATTACTGAGCTCACCGATCGATGAACTGTGGGAGGATGAGCGATTAATTTTGAGCTACTGGAGGGGGATCTGACCAAGCTATGCGGTGAGTCATTTTTAAATATATATATATATATATATATATATATATATATATATATATATATATATATATATATATATATATATATATATATATATATATATATATATATATATATATATATATATATATATATATATATATATATATATATATATATATATATATATATATATATATATATATATATATATATATATATACATATATATATATATATATATATATATATATATATATATATATATATATATATATATATATATATATATATATATATATATATATATATATATATATATATATATATATATATATATATATATATATGTGGGAGTGTATGCATGTATGAATGTGGGCGTGATTGTGTGGACGTGTGCGTGTATGCATGGGGTGTGTATGGGTGGTGTACTATAAAACAAACCAAAATGTTTATGAATTGTTTTTTTTTTTAATTATTGATTAATTTCTAATAATTATTATTCAAAATTTAAACAGCTTATAATAAAACCATTAATTCTGATACAATTATAAAATATAAAACATAGCACAAACATTTCTCTATAATAATATAATCTAGAATTTCTACATTAAACAAAAGAACAACAAAAAAAGTACAAAAAAACAGTGATAGGATGTAATTTTATTATTATTTTTAAGATTCAAACTTTTATTTCATTCATACATAAATCATAGTACAGAATAGTATCGTAAACAACTATAATAAAAACGCTTGTTAGAGTTATGAACGTTTTGGACAATGAACATAATTTTTCGATTTTTTTTTTCATTTAATATTAGAAATTGATTTCATTTAAAAAAAAAAAAAACATGTGAAAAAAATTGTCAATTGTAATATATATTGTAATAAAAGAAAAAACTATTAATTTCTTTTCTGTTGCTAAACGTATAAAACAATTGCATTTAATATATATTTTACGTTTAAATTGATATCATATTGTTTCAATTTTCGTGTATAGGTGTGTGTGTGTGTGTGTGTGTGTGAGTGTATGAGACGTGAAAGCATGTGAAGGTGTGCTGTGAGTTGTAGGGGTTGGACGTGGTGATCGTGGTTCGTTCTTACACGAAGGTCGCCAGAGTCTGTTAGTTCACCTGTTCTTTTTCTTACATCCGTTCTTATTTCATGCTACGCGTACTAAATCGGTATTTGTGCTGAAGCAGCAGGATTTCTTTCTCGTCCCCATGGACTGTGGCTGGTTTTGGGCTATTAATTCAACCTCGCTAGGTACGCGGCCTGCGAAGTGGCCTTCGTTGTTAGTCAACGAAGCAGCGCTTCATTACAAGGGCTGCAACAAGACCATTATAGGTTTTTGTTTTGATTGCTTGCGTGCTTGCAAAATAACCCCAATAGGAACATTAAGTCGCAAATTGATTTCTTATTGATTGAAAACAACCAACAATAACAACACAAGTGACCTAGGGTATTATAGAATAATAATTACCCCTATCCTACGAATTCAGACATAGTGTAGTGGGGAAAAAAACAATAGCTGTGTTTTGGTGGAATTGAAATTGACCAAATTTGTATCACCTAAATCGACGGCATTTTCTAGATCCTCGTTTAAGTTTATGTTAGTGTCTCTACGAGTAGGATTTATTCTTTCGTACATTCAACCCTTTGAAGATAGGGGGACGAACGACTTGGTCAATGTACTACCATCTACAAAACTATTTATTGAATAATTATTAAATTAGTAGATTTAATAAAAATGTTTTATTTTTCTAACAACTTTTTATAAAATATAAAAATCAGACCGGTTTCAGATATATATATCTTTCATCAGTGAAAATTTTATTAAACAAAATAAAAAAAACTATTTAGTGGGTTGCTGATGATCTTCAACAGTTCGTTGATATAAATTAAAAACCAAGAGGGAAGGGGAGCAAAAGTGAACCTTCAGCTAATTAATTTAGAGCAGCTATAATTAATTTAAACTCAGAAGACAAAACCATATACGGCAATGTGATTTTTCTGAAAATGTTCAAACGAGCATATCTCTGTAAATAATAAATTAATACTGGTAGTAAGTGACAAGAAATTTAAAGTCCAAAACGGAACGCGTGCTTCAAAATATCACCCAGATTCTCCAGGAGGGACAATGGTCATATCATTACTCTCCCCTAAATACTTACCCTAACAAGTCATTTTATTTTATTTACCTACAATGAAATTAACATTACCGTGCTGCTCCAGTGGTTGAATGATCTTCCTGAAGTTCTTTTTTAGCGGCTATTACTTGGTTTGTTTTTCCAAAAGATCGTTTTTCAACTGTTAGAGATCTGCTTCTCCTCCTATGATAGTACTTTATAGACTGGTCTGCCGAACTCGATGAACCTTTCGACAACCGATAGAAACTTGACCATCCTGGTAGTTAGTTGATGTTGAGTTCAATTTTATTTATAGTTATATTTGATATAAATCTCACTAGTAAGATCAGACCAAGTCCAAAAGTCAGCATATAATAATCACTTTGCAATTAATATTAGCTTTTCGCTTTATTATTTTTCTTTCTATTCACTTAGGTCATTTCACGAAAATTGAAACACAAAAACAAATCTAACGATTTATAAAGTTATTTACTAAAAAAAATCACAAAGTACAGTATGTACTTGTATGCATAGCAAGTTATTACATGGATGTATAGTAGGGTGGCCCTTAAAAAAATGTTTTAATTTTTGTACGGCATCCTCCCATTTCGTTTCAATACCCATAAAAATATTATTTGCAAAATTGGAAATCAATCGATCAATTCTAGGGTGTGCCCCCGGTCGCTTAAAGTTGAGAGGCTTTGTTCTGAACCTTAAAAAAAACTTTTTTAATTTTTTGTTCGACACCCTCCCATTTCGTGTCAATACCCATAAAAATATTATTTGCAAAATTTGAAATCAACTGTTATTTCTAAGGGGTGCTTCCGGCCACTTAAAAAGGTTCAGAGGATTTGTTCTGAGCCTAAAAAAAATTTTTAATTTTTGTACGACACCCTCCCGTACACCCTCCCCTTTGTACGACACCCTCGCTGAACCTGGCGAACTGAAGTTGGCTGAGGAAAATCTTGTATGGCCACGATTCGATCTGGGGATGGCTTTATGCCATCCTTTGTGATTTCATGACTCAAGAAATCAAGAGAAGGAACGCCAAATACGCATTTAGAAATTTTGATTTTAATATCGAAAACAGATAATCTTTTGAAAAGAATGCGTAAGTGATTTTGGTGTTCCTGTGGAGAATTACTTGCCACCAAAACATCGTCAATATAAGCAAATACGAAATCTAATCCCTTGAGCACTTCGTCCATAAAACGCTGGAAAGTCTGAGCTGCGTTTCTCAGACCATAAGGCATCCTTAGAATGCAAAGAGACCAAACGGAACAGTTATCGCAGTTTTGTGGATATCTTCAGCAGCGACTGGTATTTGGTGGTAAGCCCGGACAAGATCGATTTTGGAGAATACAGTGCATCCGTGAAGATGCATGGAAAAATCTTGTATATGTGGTATTGGGTATCGATCTGGGATGGTAACATCATTCAGACTTCGATAGTCCCCGCAAGGTCTCCAATCATTTTGATCCTTCTTCGGAACCAAATGTAGTGGAGATGAAGCACAAGATGAGGATGGTTTAATCAATCCTAGCTGGGCCATATGTGAAAATTCATCTTTTGCAATTTTGAATTTAGTAGCTTCTAGTCTACGTAGTCGAGAGAAAGGTAATTGTCCTTTTGTGATAATTCGATGAACCACGTTATGTTTGACTGGAGCGTTATATTTGGGTTCCTGAGTTAGAGATGGGAAGTCATGGAGCATGTCTCCATAACTTCCTTGAATATTGTACAAGCGCAGTGAAGGCGTACTATATGAGTACGAAATAGTATTCACTGTTAATTGTGTACTAATATCTAGTAAGCGTTTACGCTTTAGATCGACAATCAATGAGAACTTGGTCAGAAAGTCAGCACCTATAATAGGTTTACTTACTGATGCTACGACAAATGTATGCCGTAGTTCTCTACGGAGACCCAAATCTAAAATCAATAATTTAGTACCAAAAGTGTGGATCATAGATCCATTAGCGGCTGTCAGGACATTGTGTTTGTCTTTAATTAGGTTTGAAAAAGATTGACATGGGATCACTGATACATCAGCGCCTGTGTCAATAAGAAATTCAAGGTTTGTATTGAAACACCTGACGAACAGACGGCTTGTAGTCTGTATCCCAACGTTAGCCGTATTCACGTTAGGAACAGTTAGTTTCCCGAATTCGGTGTGATGTTTACAGAGCTAGAAGATTTGTAGGAGCAATTTCCTACGCATCTTGCAGCTTTCGGTCCGAATGTTCGATGGTACCAACAAATTGTTTTCGATGAAGGTGATCTGCTTCTAGGTCTAAAGCTGTTTCGTCGAAAATACGAGTACCTAGAAGGTGATCGAGATCTTGACCTCTGGAAGTTGTTTTCCCAGTTGTCCAGACGTGACTTCATATTATTAAAAGAAGATGTTAGTTATTCTAACATCTTCTCAAATGGAAGTTGTGGTTGCTGCCAGATCCCTGTAGATGTCGAAGGTACATTGGCCTTTTCGACATTGGACTGGTTTATGTTACCACAAGAAGGGGAACCGTTAATTGCTTCCCAAATCCTGTCCGCGACTGGTAGCAATTTTTGGATGTCGTCGCTCTGTACTGCAACGACGACAGTTTTCACACCTAATGGAAGTCGAGCGAGCCAGAGCTTTTTAATAAGTTCAGGTGTGACCGCGGTAGAATCCCCAGCTATAAGAAGTAGCTGGTCGTAGAATAAAGAAGTTTTTTAAAGTTTTTCTATTCGATTTTGCTCTGATTCTGAAAGGTGGCTAATGATTTTAGCTTTTAGAGTTTCGTAACGATTTGTTGTGGGAGGATTTAGTAAAAGAGGGCGAACGATAGCAAGGACCTTTGGTTTGAGAGCAGCTAGCCCTGCGCCGAACTGTTGTTTGTCGTCGGTGATGTCTTTGGTAGAGAATAAATTCTCTACCAACAAGAACCACAATCCAGGGTCCGATTCAATGAAATCTGTGAGTATTGTCGTCGCCATATTCCTTTCTAATTTAGGTTTAGTATTTTTCTGCGGTTGAAGCGGTGGTGATTTCTCTACCCCTTTATTTTGTGCCGCGTTCGATCGTAAAATTCTTTGTGCGCTGGAGTCCGACTCCGAACCACTCATTTAAAGTGAGTTATGTTGAGGGAGAAAAAATATGATATAACGTTGGAGCTATTTTCGTTGCTCAACAACTATAACCGAAACAATATATGTATGCAATTTTTTTTTAAATAGATATATAATATATGTATAAAATCAATAATAAAACACTATTTTTGTACTTTTTATTAATTGACTTGCGTGTGTTCGATAATATAAAAAATTTTGTGACTCACCCAATTCCTAATTCTTTTTATAAGTTGATTGTTATTTGTTTTAGTTGATTGTTGAGTTGAATTGTTTTATGTTTGATTGTTGAGTTGATTAAGATGAATTTTATTTGATCAGATGTACGGCAAAAAAATATTTTTTATTAAATTACAGATGCAGTAGAAAGTTTTTTTTTACTTTTAATTACAGATGCAGTGAAAAATTTTGTATAAAATCCCACGTGGTTTGGTAACAATTTTAATTGATGTAACGGTATATTACCGTTTTTCCGTGTACCCAAAATAAAATATATTATGTGGCAGTAATTACGAATCTTTTAAATGATTATTTTATTATTTAATATGGTTTGATATTTACCTTTTATCTGGTGTAATGCAATATTACACCAGATTTCCAGATACACGGCCTATGTTTTCTGAAAGTGTTGTTTTCACTTATCTTGATGAATCTATTTTGTCCAAATCGGGGTCACCATTTATAGTTTCAATAAACTATTGAAACTATTTTAATAAAAATGTTTAATTTGAAACAACACTAATTTCAATTTTAATGCATTTATTTTATATTAATAAAATCAATTAAAACAACAAATTCCTTTACTACACCAAAAGTTAACTTTAACGCTAACAACTCAAAAGTTTTAATAATAAAAAATAAATTGGATGTTTTCAACTCAAAAGTTAAAACAAGAGAGATTTTTATAATTATATTTGCAAGCGACAAATTATATTATTTAATTTTCGTTAATTAGGCAAATGTTGGTGAGGCCAAAAATATTTCTATGAATAAAATGTGAGACACAATATACTTTATATCTTCAACACACGCACACCTACACATTTGTTTAGAAAAGACACAAATGATTAGAAAATTCATTTTTCTATTTCTTTTTTATTTATATTATATTTTCTTTATTAAATTGCTTTATTTTGGAATACAAAATTGTTTTACTTTGTTTGGTGTTAAAAAGATTTTTATTTTGTTTAAATAAATGAATTTCATATTTTGAATTGTAGAGGAAGGAATCTGGTTCCTACATATTTTCCTAAACTCGTTATTTACTGATATCATTGTGGTTATAATTTGTTTACATTTTAATGTATATAACCTAATTTAAATTACTATTTCAATTTTTTTTATCAAATAAAAATAAAGAAATAAGGAAATGATGACGCACCTTGCATTTTAAAAAAAAAATATCATATTAAACGTAATCATATAACTTTCCTTTGTAAAGTTTTTTTCTTTTCTGTTATACATTTAAATGAGAAAAAGTCAGACAAGTGCGAAAAAAATTCGCTCGTCAAGGGTTCCGTGAATGTAAAGAAAACAATATCAAAATAATTAACATAAATTTGTGTTGTAAAGGGTTTATATTGCCAGACCATAGACACATAAAAAATAAATGGTTCATCGTAAATATCTCATATAAATTGATCGAAATGATATAAAAAATATTACTTTAGGTTAAATAACAAATAACTAGCTATGGATAGTTATGGTAGCTAAGGAACGACTCAATTCTGTTAATCAACGAAGAAAGTTAGGGTTTGAGTGGTGTTAACACTAAAAATAGGACTTTTTTGAAAATAATTCAAAAACTGTGAATCGCAATATTCTAAAAAAATTGTAATGTTTCTTAATTTTGGTGTTCTTTTAAATGACACCCCACGCATGCGAGACAAAAATCCTTTTTTTTCACCCTTCTCCACTCCTATCTCCTAAACACATAGAAATAAAACTACTTGAGGCTTCGCTATATTTTTCGTTAGGGGTTTATCAAATTTCCTATCTCTATGAATTTTTTCAAATTTTTCTGTCAATCAACAAAGAAACGTATAGGGGGGGAGGGCCAACTTTTTGTTGCACTTTTTTGAGAATAATTCAAAAAGGGTGCATCACAAAATTCTAAAAAATATTGTAATATTTCTTAATTTTAGTGTTCTTTCAAATGACACCCCACTCATGCGAGCCAAAAACCCTTTTTTCACCCTTCCCCACTCCCACCCTCTAAACACATAGAAATAAAATAACTTGAAGCTTCGCTATATTTTTCGTTAATGGTTTATTAAATTTCCTATCTCTATGAATTTTTTCAAATTTTTCTGTCCATAAACGAAGAAACGTTTAAGGAGGGACGAACTTTTTGTTGCACTTTTTTGAAAATAATTCAAAAACAGTGCATCGCAAAATTCTAAAAAAAATTGTAATGTTTTTTAATTTTGGTGCTCTATCAAATGACATCCCAGTCATGTGACCCAAAAAACCTTTTTTCACCCTTCCCCACTCCCACCCCCTTAATACATAGAAATAAAATCACTTGAAGCTCCGCTATATTTTTCGTTAAGGTTTTATCAAATTTCCTATCTCTAGGAATTTTTTCAAATATTTCTGTCAATCAACTAAGAAACGTATAGGGGAGGACCAACTTTTTGTTGCATTTTTTGAGAATAATTCAAAAACGGTGAATCGCAAAATTCTGAAAAAAATTGTAATGTTTCTTAATTTTGGTGCTCTTTCAAATAACACCCCACTCATGCGAGCAAAAAAAACATTTTTTTTACCTTTCCCCACTCCCACCCCCTAAACACAAAGAAATAAAATCACTTGAAGCTTCGCTATATTTTTCGTTAAGGGTTTATCAAATTTCCTATCTCTACGATTTTTTCAAATTTTTCTGTCAATCAACGAAGAAACGTATAGGCCCCCCCCCCATTACGTTTCTTCGTTGATTGACAAAAAAATTTGAAAAAAATTCATAGAGATAGGAAATTTGATAAACCCTTAACGGAAAACCAACTTTTTCTTGCACTTTTTTGAGAATAATTCAAAAACGGTGCATCGCAAAATTCTAAACAAAATTGTAATGTTTCTTAATTTTGGTGCTCTATCAAATGACACCCCACTTGACCGGGTTCAAAATGATGTATTTACCCCTTCTCAAATCCTCCCCCTTAATAAATATAATTATTAGTATTTGGTACTTTACTATATTTTTCTTTAAAAACCTACTAATTTTCTATGACTCAAAATACTTTTTAAGATTTTCGATTACTTAGGCTCGGAGCTAATCGAGCTAAGAAAACAGACAGAAAACGCCATTATTTAGAATTACACAAAAAATGGTGGGGTGTAAAATTCCAAAATACATATTTTTTGAAATACTGCCCTTGAAATAAAGCCCTTTCATATGATATCCTACTTGACTCGATATAAAACTGTATTTTTTCAAAGGCCTGACATCGTAACCCTGTTAACCAAACGAAAACCATTTTGTTTGTTTTACAACTCCTCATTTTGTGTGGACAGATTAGTTTTATACGCATGCCAAATTTCATGCTCATTAGATTTATAGTAATCGAGATAATCGATATAATGTGAAAAACACGTTTTACTCTCACCAATAGTGTTCCGTATAAAAAACGGAACCGGGCCCGAAGTGCTAATCAAGGAAATTCTAAATTTATTTCAAAATTAATCCAATCACTCAAATCTACGCTTAAAATCCAACTGTCGTTTTTTTCCCAAAACATTAGAAATTACAATGACACAAGCCAAAAAAATATCGTTAGCAGAAATTTTATTGCATTAAACTGATTCTTTCGTATTATTGTGATTCTTATTTTTTATTTTCACATTATTATCCAAAAATAAAAAGGAAAATTTAAAGAATATAATAAGGGCTTCCCGGAAGTGTCAGATATACTTCGAAATATTTGAAATAATTTCGTTTTTCAAACAAGTGGGTTGAGATGTTTTTGAAAATGTATATATACATTTTTGAAATACACTATAGTATATTAATATATTATTATATGTGGAGAGGATGGGGAATTGAAGTACGGCTGACACAAAATATCATGCCCATTACATACTTTTCTATCTATTGTTAGGAAATTTAATTCTCTGCAGAAATCTGTTATCAGAAATAAGGATAACGAATTTATAACAACTATTCATTTTTGTTATTTTTCCCATGTTAATTATATGGGAAACAAACGTTGTTTGCACCGTTCACAGATTTTATTTAAGACTCTAAATTAAGAAAAGTAAAGAAACTTTTTAGGTCCAATGCTAAAACATGAGTCCAGGGGAACAAAAGGAATTAAAAAATGCATTTATAAACAGTATTACTCGCATATTCTGCAATTATCATCACTAAATTGTTGGTTGAACTGATTCAAAATTAAACCAAAGCCTACGTTTTTTTATGTCGGGTAGTCCTTAGGGGTTAAATATTTAATATTACTAAAAATATTTACGACCGTAAAGAACAATTTTGTTTTACTGCAAAGTCATAACAATAATTATAAGGTTATATTTTTGAATTGAAGAAATTGAATATAAAAATTCGATTCTGTTACTTTTAAGATTGAAACGATAACATCGTACATTTGTTTTTGTATTAATTTTCAATATAATAACTTAATTCAATTAAAAGATACGATGGTAACATAAATAAAACAAATAATTATAGTTGTAATAAAGAAGAGAAAAGCTTTTGGCACTTTTTTATCCAGTTTATTGTATTTCGAGTATGTTTTGGCGAATAACCAGAGTTAAAAGTCAAACAAAATAATTAAAATTAAAGCACTTCAAAATTTAACAAACTGTTCTAAAAAAATTTTTTTACATTTTGACTCATTTACATTTTCATTCACTTTAAATATAAATTTTTTTTAAATTAATTCAATTTCAACTCAAAATAATTAAATTAACATTTTTATTTTATTTATCTTAGCAAAAAAAAAAAAATTAAAATTATTTAAGTTAAATTCAGAAAATCAGAGTAGGGAAGATTTGTTATTTTGGAAGAAAAGCAAACAGAAAAAAAAAAATATGTTAAATATTTTGATTAGAAATTATCCAACACAATTTTATATATTATTTTCATTTTTGTATGATAAAATTTAAATTTTTTTGCTGACACCATGGAAATTTGGTAATTTTCATAAAATTTGTATTTATAACGGTTACATGAGATATATGACAAGAAAAGTTATTTTTTTGATAAGTAAAACTAAAAAAAATTAATTCTAGTTGTGTGTATCCGATGTGGTACAGAGGAAGATTTGGGAGTTCGAAGGAGCTAACAGATAAAGGAAAATTATTATGAAACCAATACAACATTGGTTGTATAGTATTTGTTGTTATCTTGCGTTCTTTTTTAAGAAAGGTAAAGTGAAAGACAAATAAGAAATACTGTCTTTCCTCCAAGGTAGACCATCAAATTAAATTCGAAAAAGAAAGAAAAAAGTGACATTTGTGACATCGACGGCTTAGGATAAGTAAGGGTTTTCTTAAGTGAGATAAAATTTCCTGAGCTAAAGAAGAAACTAGAACAACGGGAATTGTTACCAACGGGAAACAAAACTGAATTGATTCTTCGACTTCGATAAGCCAGTGTAATAGTTGTTTGGTAGTGTAAAAGTTGTTTAGAGAGCTACGAATTTGGAGCAGCTACAACAAATAGTGGTTCGAAAACCACAACTCCATTATCATCTGCTAACTTTAGTTTAATGCAATCAATGCACATGATTGAGCAATTAAATGCAAATTGGAATCAAAAACTGAGTGCTGTATACGCTAAAATGAATTACAGCTTGGCAGGAAATAAACGAGATATGAGCAACAAAGTCAATCATCAGTTAACAGTAATAAAGTAAAAAAAATATTTTTGAGAAGCTTATCCATTTTTCAACCGCAATCGATGGCGAAATCGAGAAGAGTCCAACCGAGATTCAGAAATTTGTGCATAAAGTCCTTCCTAAAATTGACGATTTTGAAAAGAGGTTCCAGGATGTTGAAACAGTTAAAGTTACTGTTGGAACAAAAATACGTCAACAACTAAAAAGTGAGTTATACGGGATTGAGCTAACACGCTGCTTGTATCGAAAAGGAGAAAATCTACAGGACTGTTCCTTATGTTCCTTATCAGTGAAACGGTTTGTTCATTTGTCACCCTTTTCTTTTCAGTTTTTATGGAAAATGTCTGATTGATGGTTTTTGAGATCCGGAAACAAGAAAGCGGTAATGTTGTAGCTATAAAAGCAATATTCGATCAAACGAACCACACAGCAATCATAAACCATTCATCAAAATATATTAGGTAGAGTTACCTGGTGACATCAAATATAAAACAAGATCACGGGAATGAGAAGCAAAAGAGCAAGGTCAACGTCAGATTAGCAACGGGGTCTAGCAGACAAACAGGTACAAGCTAGGGAGGCCGATCATAGCCTTATTGTTAGAAAAAAATATTAATGAAATAATTTGGGACATCACATCACACTAGATACAGGAGCAACAACTATAATTGTCTACACAAATAGAGCAAAAGTTTAAATAAAACCTGCAGGAAAGGCAAGAAAATGGTCAACCTATAAATGTGATACAATGAATTTCTACATGCAATATTGTGGAGAAGTGATTCTTGGATGGAATGGACTTCATGAGGCCAAATAAATTAACGTTATTGATGCTGAAAAATAATAAACTACTATTTGTCGAATAATATTAAATCACAGAGAAAAGATACCACCCCAATCAGAATCAATCTTTGAGAACAAATTAGAACGTTCAAGGTCACCAAGGTTGTGGGTTGTGAAAGACAACAAATAAGATCAAAATCATAAAGAAGTCGTTATAGGGAAAGCATTGGTTATATAAGATTTAAATCTGTCAAGTATTCATAAAACGTTTAAGAAAGGATCAAACATAGGCCAATGCGAAGAGAGAGCTAAAATAATACAAGGCGAATAGAAAAGCATCAACAACTCGGTCAAAAAACGGAACAACCTGCACAAGTGGTGGACAGACAGGCTTACAGTAGAGCAGAATTTAGCATCTCAATTGCCTGAGCATGGTGAGAGATATGCAAAAAGCTGGTGCAATCTAACTATCAGACAGCTTTTGGAGCTCGCTTGTTTTGTTAGTTGACAAGAAAGATGGTACTTTGAGATTTTGGCTCTTCAGAGCGGCTACTGGCAGATGGAAGTTGCACTTTGTAATGAAGTGTAATTCAAACTTCATAATTGAGTCGACCCACTTTTCCATACGCGTTAAATTTACATTAACAGAAACATTCATAATTATTTTCGTCTTTCCCTTAAACATAGTTTCTTATACTCAAACCGAAACCGTCATTTCCTATGGGTTTCGTTTAAAAGTTATCATAAGACAGTTGTGTGATATTTCCCAATATAATTTCTTATATTCATTTTGTAATCATTAATCGCTATCAAATTATCATAAAACAGTTGTACAATATCATTAATTCGTAATCACGCTATTTCCATATATAATTCTGACAATCGTTCCAATCAATATTTTTTTATCAATATTTCAATACGACAATCAATATTTTTTTTATAATTATTTACCATTTTTTTTAATACAAGTTAGTTGTACAGATTCCTTAGTGGGTTTTCAATCATTAAAATATGCTACCAGCTAATGCTACCACTATTTATACTATAAATAAACGCCACGAGATGTCATCGCTCTCTTAGTCAATTATTGATTTTTTGTTTTGACGTTTCATGTTGAGTAGATCGGTAAATAATCAGAAACACATTGAATGTATTTTTATTCTTCGTGTCAAAAATAAAATTGGATATCCAAAAAAATGTTGAGAGATTACAATAGGGGTTTCAGAACGGAATAATGTCAACATGTTAGATGAGAAATATACGTATCGACCTTCAAACCAAAAACGGAGGACACTGGATGATAAACCGATGGTTGAATCACGGTTTATAAGATAAGTATTGCCTTTTTACGTATTGTTTAAAAAATTAAAGCCAGTGCACGGTGTTTCTTTTGTGAATTTAAACGGTACAATGCTGATACTTCTTGCATTAAGACAATGGCTAAAATAAGAACAAAGGAAAATTTACCTTGGTGTATATGTGATCCAATTAGTAGTTGTACCTTAATATTAGGTTAACGTCATTGTATTGTTACGATAATTTTTTTTTGTTTAAAACATAAGCGGTGAAAGCAAGCAAATTCTCGTGTTTGTGAAGAAAAGTCACGTGATAACACCAGTGTACCGCTAATTAATATCGAGAGATATCTAACGGGTAGACATTTCGGTAAATTCCACATCGAAAAGGGCAATTAGAACATTATCCGTCAGTATTCATGTGGTTTTCCGTTAAGATGGTAGTAATACCAAAGTAATTATACTATAGTTAAACATTTCGGCTTTGGAAGTTTGGTGGCGGTTCGCCCTTGATAGTCGAATTAAGAATATTAACCTGTTTACGTCAATTACCTTAATTATATATACTGAAGGAAAAAATATATAAAATATATAAAAAATAATCTAGCCATTTCTATACTATACTTAAAAAAAAAAAAAAAAAAAAAAATCTATTAAACAAAAAATAATATTATCTGTGTATGTGACATCTAGTGTATTTAACTATATCGAGTCATTGTGTTTATATTGTAATTAAATTTGATACTAGTTATTAATAGCAATTAGGAAATTGTTCCTAAGAATAAGTTATAAGTTATAATAACAATAAGTTATTCTAAATTTTAAAGTTGTATGCTAAAGCCACATAAATAAAAATCAATAAAAGTACAAAAAGAAAATTATTGGGTGTAAACTGTGAATGTTCTGGTCTATATTACTATCGTTCTGGGCTGATTCATCCACCCTTGTATTTAGTCGATACGGTTTGACAGTTACACATAGTGGCAGGATTGACATCGCCGTGGCTGCAACGAATAGGGTTTGAGTGTATGTGCCAGCTATAATTTGTTAACTTGTTATCAAACCTCTTTCGACTAATTATTTGAAACTTCTGGTCAACATTGCACTGGATAGGTGCTCATATACGTCTACATTACGCCAAAGTTACCTGTAACGCTGATTTCACGTGTGACGGTGTCATATTCAGGATAAAATGATTGGCTAAGGCCAGCCAAATGAAATGGAGAGGCGGGAACGATCATCATTATGGGGTGAGTCTAATTTTATATGGATATATACCTATATGAGATAGAAACGAGTGTGGGTGTGTATATGTGAGGATGTGGGTATGCATGTAAGGCTTGTGTGTGTGATTCAATATCAAAGTAGCATAAATTAGATAAGGATGTTTATCACCTAAACTCAGCATGGTGAAGTTTGGCTAACCTCCAAATTTTTCCCAATTTTTTTTTTGTGTGTTTTCACTTTTGTAATAACACATAGGAATCTAGGCCAATATAAAACTTTATCGTGGTATTAATCGACAACGTTTATCAGTATAAATTTGAAAATATGCCTCAATTCCTTCTGGTTTGGTTATTCAATCGAAGCCGATGGATCAATTCCCTGTCCATACGTAAATGAGGATCAAAATCTCGATCTCTCGGCCAAATATGGCGATCTACTATTTGACGAGACGATGAAAAGATTTGGCGGAGTAAAAATAAGATTGGGATTTTATTATTTACAAATGGTTTCTTCAAAAAAAAAAGAAGGGAAACAAATAGGTAATAAGAAACCACTCCCAGTGAAAATAGTTACTAATAATACCAATATTAAGAAGGAAACTATTATCAACAGCAAAAAAGGGGGATCTAGATTATGTAATGACTGAATTTCTACAGATTAAATTAATACTAATTACAAATAATATATATTTTCCAAATTTTAAGATTCAATGATAATAAAACAAGGATCCAAATCCCATGTATCAAAATTTACTATTGATTAAAAATAATTTAACTTAATAACAGTTACTATGCCCGATTACGTGATCACAGTTCGGTGAATATATATGGGTATGTATGAATGTGTGTGAGGAAGTAGATGTCTGGACATGGATGTGGGTATGGGTGTTGGTGTGCAGGTGTGTGTATGGGTGAGTGAGGTGTGATGAAGTGCGAAAGCGTGCGAATGTGTTCAAATTATGAATGTGAACGTGGTGATCGTGGTTCGTTCGCCTAAGGGGGTCGCCAGAGTCTACTCATTTCACTTGTGTTTTTTTCTTCCATATCCGTTTAATTGGTTTCGAAATACGCGTACAACACTGTTATTTGTAATGGAGCAGCAGGATTCCTTTCTCGACCCCATAGGCTGAAGCTAGCTGTGGGCTTAATAAATCTCATCCAGGTGCGCGACCTGCTATGCCACTTCGTTGCTTTGCCACGAAGAAGCTCTTCACTACAACTTTACAACGCGGAGATTCTGACGGTAAGTCTGAAATATGGCGAAAATTCTGGAAAGGCTAAAAGCAACTGGTTTAAAATTATACCCCAAAAGTGCTCATATTCCGGCAATGAAGCTATGTATTTAGAACATTAGTTTCTGGCAATGAGAATTCATACAGGTTCTGATAAGATTGTATAGTAGTTATAAATTAGCCCAAACCTAAGAAACTATATAAAATACGAAGCTGCCTAAGACTGTTCACTTATTACAGACGATTTGTACCTGAATTCATCAACGTTGTCAAAATTTGCATAAGTTAACAAGAAAAAATAAGTGGTTTGAGTGAAATGACAAGCATGAACGAGCATTCGTCGAGCACCGAAAAAGATTATGTAAGGCGCCAATTTTGATCTATCCTAATCCTAACGTGAAATTGATTTCAGCAAAACTCTTGCTACGATTACGAAAACAATTTTACTTATCAAGGACTCGGTAAACAGCTATGGAGTGGCGTCAAAATGCAATAAATGGTATACTGAGATAAATCATTTAATTAGCTGCTATTGTGTTCCTATAGAGATCTTTACCGATCAGAGACGGAATTTTGAGCTGTATATTCCAGAAAATTGCCAGATACTTAAGATTAACACAACAAAGATGACAACTTTGCAAACAAAGTGCATAAGCTTTAACTCTAATTTTAAACAGTTCCTCATCCTTACTTCCAGTTTATAACCTCCAGTATACGCAGGAATCGAGTTTAATTTCAAGCAAGAACAGTCAATTACAGTCATTGATGATCAACATTTTTTAAAAATAAATTACATATGACACGTTCCATAATCATATTTTCTTTTTCAACTTTGAAAACTAATTTTGACCATCAACAATGTTTCCTCTCCTACATCATAACAATTTTCATTTTCAACAAATAAACAAGAAAAATCTGTAAATATTATAAAATTTACCAAAAAAAAATTAAGTTAAGTGAATAACAGTACATATATGTATGTTCATATATGGATTGACTGGAAAATGGTTTTTCTTTCTATTTTTACTATATTATATTTTTTTTTCTTTTAAAATATCGGGGAAGAAACTGATAAAGAGATGAATTGATTTATGAACGAAAATTATTTATGATCAATATTTTCCTCGGTTCTTTTCTTATTCTTTAAGAAAATTGGTCAAAAATATTTTTTTTTTCTTTTGCTCAAAATAGATTTCTTTTGGTTTATTTGAAAAGAGGATGTCTTGGGTTAAAAGGGTTAAAAAAGTTTTCAGTAAAGAAAATTTTTGCGAAAAAGATAAAACGAATTTATGTAACAATCCAGATATGGTTATGTTCATTCATATCAAAAAGTGGTTTATTGGTGAAGTGATTTTAAAAAAACGAACGTCTTGACAGCTATACGCGTTCTTGTATTTTGAAGTTATACAAGAAGACAATATCGGGCAGCAATTAGTATTGTTTGTAACGCTACCAAACCATTTTAGGGTATGGGCTCTATTTTTACTGTTTGAAATTCTTTTGATCAACAACTCACGGTTTTTCAAGACAAATCAATTGATTATTTCTGTTCTCTTGTTTGACATAATTATATCAGATTTTTGGTATTGCTTTAAACCTCCAAATCATTAGTCTACAACGACTGATTTCTGGAAATTCAAATTTAGAATAACTTTGAAATCAAAATGCAAGAGAATGGCTCACCCAATATTAACGGTTGGAAGTGTGTGGGAACGGTAATTGGCATATCCAATATTAAATATTTTGCTTACACTGCTAAAAGTCTTATGAAATAAAATGTTTAAAGATAGCGCTGATGCTGTAGGTCAAGCATTTTTTTAAGTTTTTGTTCGAAAAATGATATTTCAAACCTTACTCTAAAATTCTTAGTTCTTGTTTTTGGAACGCAGTAAAATCAATATATAACAATTTATTTAAAGTTTTATTGGAAAATTATATAATCTATAGACTATAGATTCAAACGCTGTTTTCTTCTGGCGGCCAATCTTAAATCAATCTTAAGTTATTAACCTCATAGTGTTTGTTGGTTTTCGAAAGATTCTAAGTTTAACTTTGCATGCCTTGCCTTATCTTATCACCTTAACATCCAGAAAGGTTATTATTTGATTTTTTTCTTCTTCCGTTGTGTACTTTAATTGTTAAATATTGGCTGTTAAGCAAACCTAAAGTGGCTTTATTTTCTCGATTGTTTACAAAACTAAAGACATAGTCCACATATCTCTTCTACATTCTTGAGAACATAGGTAATGAAACTTTGGTTCATGCATGTTTTGGCTACTTTTCTTATTACTTTTATTTTTGTTTCAGTCACATTTTGGAGTTTAAGATAGTCTTCTAGGTGGTTTATTGCTGCATTGACTAGAACATTTGGATATAAAGCTATTATATCAAATTAAACCATAACTTCTTCCTCTTTAACTCTATATTTTACTTGAGCTATGAAATCTTTTAAATTTTTTATTTAAAAACCTTGCGGTTAAGCTCTCCAATTAGCCGATATGTCATTTTCTCTATTGGTGTTGAGATGTTCGATAAAATTGACCTCATTTTTTCGCCAGGTTTGTGAATTTTTCAAAGTGCATAAAGAAATTGAACTTTCGGATAGCTGACTTTTAATTTTAGATTTATGCAGTGAATTTGAAGTTCTTCTCCATTAGATTTGCTACATCTCTTACTTTTTGTGTCATTTTTGGTAATGGTTTTTTATGTTACCCTTTGTGTTTACTTTGAGTGTACGGTCCTTTGTCCAACCTTTTTATTACCTCTTTCCGTAACTATCTCCACCCATGAATGCTATGGTGTTTCCTTTAATTTAGACAACTGGTTTGGCTTTCAGTTCTTTTATTGTTTGTTGTTCACAATCGATTGATGTAATTGGTTACGTCTTCGTTTCTCTTTTTTTGTTAACACTTTTTTGGTGTGGTACCTATTGATTCTAAAACTTAAAAAAGCCACTATTGTTGTTTTAAAGATATAAATTTTAAAATTGTGCCTAATTCAAAAAATTTTAGTTTTAGATGAAATTCGTGATCTGGATGACTGACTTGCCAAACTTTCACTTATTAATTTTATGCTTAGCAAACAAGGAGTATAGGTGAAATAAAAAATACGTGTCCGTAAGAAATATTTTAATTTTGGAACGGGGTGTTCTGAAAGATTTTTGGAAACTCAGATTCAGGGTAACATTGAAATCAAACAGCAAGACAACTGCTTACCCGGTATCATCTGTTTTATAAATGCATTGAAATGAATGTTTTAAAGATAAATCGAAAAACGTTGAAAACGAATCTATATAGGTTCCACACCAAAAAAGTGTTAATAAAAAAAAAAGAAACGAAGACGCTAACCAATTACATCAATCAATTCTGAATAACAAACAATAAAAGAACTGAAAGCCAAACTAGTTGTCTTAATTAAAGGAAACACCATGGCATTCATGGGTGGAGATAGTAACACGGAAAGAGTTAATCCACGGTTGGACAAAAGACCGTACACTTCATTACCTTCCCAACCATCGAGACAACGAGTGTCCAACCAAGTGTTTAATATAACAAAAGAAACTTTTTATAAAAACAAAACAATATATTGTTACTGTGGGTGATGGTAACCCGGGTAATAAAACAATTACTTGGTGCCATAAAACAATTAAATTTTGAAAAGTGAAAAAAAGTATTGCATATAAAAAAGTCAGACAAGGACGAATAAAATTCGCTCGCCAAGAGTTCCGTGAATGTAAAAAAACACAATATCAAAAATTATTGACAAAAAGTTGTGTTGTAATATCTTTGTATTTTCAAACCAAAGACGCATAACAAAATAAATCTTGAATCGTAAATGTCAATAGTAAATTACAATCAAATCTACATTGATCACAAATGACTCAAAAAATGTTACTTAGGTTAAATCTCATCCATAGATTTTATGGTATCTCAAGAAAGATTCAATTACACCAGCTTGTAAATGGTTTAAATTTGATTAATTTTTCGGTCCATCAAGTGTTGAAATTTAGGGTGGTGGAGAGGCTACATGCTAAAAATATTTTTTTTTCAATAACAAAAAAACTGTACATTGCCAAATTCTAAAAGAAATTGTAATGTTTCTTAAATTAAGTGCTCCCTGATATGACACCCCATCCATTTGGGTCAAAAATGTTTTCTTTACTCTCCTCACACCCATCCCCTAAACACACAGAAATATAATTATTTGAGACATCGCTATGATTTTCATTCAAAATTTAACAATCTTCCTGTCCCTGTGAATTTTTTCAAATTTTTATGTCAATCATCGTCGAAACATAGGGTGTGGAACGGTCTGAATTTTGCACTTTTTCGACAATACCTCAAAAACTGTGCACCGCAAAATTCTTAAAAAAAATACAATGAATTCTAAATTAGGTATTCTTTCAAATGACACCCCACTGGCTTGGGTCAAAAAAAGTTTTTTTTTACCCTCTTTACTCCGGTCCCCGAAACACACAGAAATATAATTATTTGAGACTTCGCTATAGTTTTCATACAAAATTTACCGAATTGCCTAACTCTGTGAATTTTTACAAATTTTCTGTCAATCAGTGTCGAAACGTATATGGGTGGGGGGCGGTCTGAAAATCGCTCTTTTTTGACAATAACTCAAAAATTGTGCATCGCAAAATGCTAAAAAAATTGCTATGTTTTCTAAATTAGGTGCTCTTTCAAATGACACCCCACTTGACCACATGTTAAATAGTGTTTTTACCCCTTCTCATTTCTATCCCCTTAATAAATCTAATCTTGAGTATATGACACTTTTATATATTTTTTAATAAAAACTTACTAATTTTTCTATCATTACAAATACATTTGAAAATTTTCTATCAGTTAGGTTCGGAGCTAATCGAGGTAAGAAAACACGAAAAAACATCATTATTCAAAATTATACAAAAAATTGTGAGGTGTAAAATTCCAAATAAACCTTTAAGGAATACTGAAATGAAGCCCTTTCACCGTCTCTAATCTATAAAATCAATCGAATCTATAATAAAATCTATTTTCTCAAAGGTCTCACATCGTACCCCTGTAAACCAAACCAAAACTACTTTAGTTTTATTTGTATCCGTCATATCATGTAGACATATTAGTTTTATACGCACCTCAAATTTCAAGTTCATAGCATTTATAGTTTTGATATAATGTGAAAAACTCGTTTTACTCTCACTAATAGTGTTCCGTATAAAAAACGGAACCCTAAAACCCTTGAAGTGATCAGTGTTATTGTTAGGTAAAGTTTAATTTAGTGCTTAAATTTGCCCTCCATAATCTTTAACTTCATCATCAGTTTTAAGATTAGTTTTTGAACGCCCCTAAAATATTGAGTCAGGTATGATTCTTATTAAATAATTTTTCCAATTCTCCATACTAAAATTTATTTTTCTTGTTATAAATTCCCTTAATTTAATTCCTCACTTAATCAAATATGTAAATCATTTTTATGTTATTCGATTCTTATCGAACTGCACAATCCTTCTCCTTTTAATTTATATATTAATTTTTTTAAAAATAGTCAATTAGTGTTTTGTATTTCTTTTTACGATTTACTACGATTAAAATGCAATATGAACCAATAGGAACCAATAGGTGAATGTAAAAACATTCGTTTATTGGGTGTCACAGTTTCAAATGACCTACTCTGGAACGATCATGTAATGGCGATGGCAAAAAGCGCGTCTAAAAAACTCGGCCTCCTAAATAGATGCAAAAAATTTTTCACTCCATACCAATTGCTCCATGTTTATAAGTCCTATATTCGTCCCTGTATGGAGTACTGCTGTCAAGTTTGGGGTGCTGCCTCTGTTTCCATCTTGGCCCTCTTGGACTCTGTTCAAAAGCGAGCTATACGAATTGTAGGTGATCGAACTTTGACATCAAAACTTGATTCCCTACAACATCGTCGCACTGTTGCTGACCTCGTTGTTTTTTACAAATATCGTCATCAGCAGTGCTCAGATGAAATCAGCGGCATCATGCCTCAAACTTATTCTTACCCCCGTTCCACTCGGCAATCGGCTGCCGCAACCAGTGAAACGGTAAAGATCCCGCGCTGTCATACTGGCAGATCGCAGAGAGACTTCTTTGTCCGAACTGCGTACAAATGGAATAGTTTGCCGGAACACTTAGTCTCAGGTGGCTTCAACCCACAGATGTTTAAAAAAAGCGTTAATCTACACCTCAGAACGCCAGTTGTTGTGGGACCCAGGTCTAGACCTAGGTCTTAAAAGGTATTTATGTGTTGTTGTGACACATATTCTAAACCCTATTACACAACACATTTTATTAAAAAAAAAAAAAAAAAAAAAAAATATTTAAAAATATACTTTTTACTGTTTATTTTTAATTTTTTATTTTATTAATAATAATATAAACTTCCTTATAGTAACAATTTGATTTTTATTTTTTATTTTAAAGAATATCGATTTCGACTTACGTCATCCTCAGTTCTTAAATTATTATTCAAATATTGCAATTAAATATTGCATTTTAATTCAAAAGTGACAAAAGCACACAAACAGTGAATAATATGGAAAACCATAATAACACATATAGATTTACTACGGTTGCAAAATAACTGTTGTCATTGTTTCGTATAACAGAGGCACTCCAGTTTTCATTTGTTTTCATATTTAGGCCTGGCCAAATTTGTAATGAAGAGCTTTCTCATTGGCGGACCAATGAGAATGGCATAGCAGGAAGCGTACCTAGCGAGATTTATTTTCTTGCCCCAAGCTAGCTTCAATCCATGGGAACGATTAAGAAACCCTGCTACTTCAGCACAAATGCAGAACTGTACGCAATTTTCAAAATAGATCAGAAATGGAAACAAATACAAGTGCGAAAATGAGACTCTGGCGACCCCCTTCGACGAAAGAACCACGGTCGGCACGTTCAACCCCTTATTCACTCATCTACGCCCACACACACACACACACACACCCACACACACACACACACACACACACACACACACACACACACACACACACACACACACACACACACACACACACACACACACACACACACACACACACACACACACACACACACACACACACACACACACACACACACACACACACACACACACACACACACACACACACACACACACACACACACACACACACACACACACACACACACACACACACACACACACACACACACACACACATACACACACACCATTAAAACGAAGCAATAGTTTGAGCGACAGTCCATGCACTTCCGCTGTACCATCTGCTGCGAGAAATGCACCGCAAAATGCTACCGAGCGCCCGGATCTAGGTAACGCGAAAACAATAAACGTCAGTGGATCACCATCAAACGTCACGATGAAGGCAGTTACACCAAAACAACCAGCGACAAACCAGGTGATACCAGTAGGAGGTACACAGGGTGTCTATAGCAATGGCATAGAAACCTTATTGGTAGTCAGCTGTAAAATTGAGCAGCTGCAAAAAATGATGTCGAGCACACGGTCCATAAATCTAAGGTTTAGGAACCTTGTGAACGAAATCGAACAGTTGCACAAATCGGCTGTGAATGACCTCACTGTTGTCCAAAGCGTCAGGCCACCAGTGAACAAAGTGTGTCAAACTTCACCGACCTTAAAACCAATCGTCGATGAAAAATCAAAAAGACGACGAAGTGGAAATGGTGAACACATGAAAGGACAGCTGCCCTCACCGAAAAAAACTAAAACCGGAAGAAGGATCTTGAAAGAACAAAGATCAAGATCCGAGCAGAGCGTGATCAGGTCAAATGAACAGCAGGTCGAGCCCTCGAATCAAAACGCGCTCCCTGTGGAAGCATCCGAAACGGAGTGGCAACACGTGAGAAAACGGAAAAAGAGGAGAAAAAAAACGCGTCCTGTTGAGCCTACGCGAAACGAACCACGCAAACCTACGAAAAGAGCACCACGGTCGGATGCTTTAATAATATCTAGGTCCGGTGAAAAAAGTTATGCGCAAATGCTCAAAGAAATGAAAGAGAACCCGGAACTAAAAGAGCTCGGGGATTGTGTCACCAAGATTAGGAAGACAGCTAAAGGCGAGCTGCTTCTTGAACTTAAAAAAGGCGAATACAATCAAAAGCTTAAAGAGCACACAGAGCTAGCACTCAGAGACTCGGCGAGTGTTAGGTCGGTGTGCCAAGAAACTCTTATAGAGTGTCGCGACTTAGACGAGATCACAACGAGAGAAGATATTTGCGTTGCAATTCGGACACAATTTCCTACAATTGGGTCTATTCAAACAAATGCAATCAAATCTTTGAGGACATTACGAGACGGGACTCAGACGGCACTAATTAGTCTCCCTGAACGATCAGCGCATGCGCTCGTTGCGTCTGGACACATCCGAATTGGATGGGTAAGATGCAGACTGCGCGAGCGAATCACTCCAACACGCTGTTTCAGATGCCTTGATTACGGTCATGTAGCAAGGCAATGTAAAAGTGATGTGGATCGAACGGGGATATGTTTTAGATGTGGAGGAACAGGACATAAATCAAAAGGATGTAAAGAGCCCCCAAAATGTGCTCTTTGCCTGCCGGGAACCACAGGGACTAATGGGCATTCTACAGGAGGCAGTAGATGTCCAGCCTACAAAAGAGCGCTAAAGCCGACTTCTGCCCGTCATGGTTAAGTGTATCCAGATAAATCTTAACCACTGCGAGGCGGCACAGGACCTACTGACACAAACCGTTAGAGAGCAGAAAGTGGACGTGGCATTGATTTGCGAACAGCATAAGGCCCCTGTTGGCGATGCGAACTGGGTTGAAGACAGGACGAGCAAAGCTGCTATCTGGACCTGCAATGCTCTTCCTTTTGAACGCAGATCTAGTCGTCAGCATGAGAGTTTTGTCTATGCCAAAATCAAAGGTGTCCACTTCTACAGCTGCTACATTCCTCCTAGCACCCCACTGGACGAATTCGAAGAAACACTTGACCGACTAGTAACAGACGTCAGAGGTAAGTCACCCATCGTAATTGCGGGTGATTTTAACGCTTGGGCCGTTGAATGGGGAAGTAAACGTACTAACCCTAGAGGTAGGGCATTACTTGAGGCATTTGCCAGACTTGATCTGGTACTGCTCAACCATGGTACCACAGAGACATATAATAAAGGAGAAGCAAGTTCAATTATCGATATCACTTTTGCAAGTGGGACACTCTCGAGAGGAGCACAATGGAGGGTATCTGATTTGTATACGCATAGTGATCATCGTGCTATTATATTTGAAACCCAACCCCCACAGCGGTTTGAAAGGCGCCAAGTCAAGCGGGAGGCGCAGCAAAATGGGTGGAAAATTAAAGAGTGGGACACGGAGATGTTGGACTACATGGTTGAATGCATGCCAATACCGGAGAGCGGTGCCAAGATAGGAGCAGAATTTATTGCGAGATATCTTAAAAGCACCTGTGATGCATCTATGCCGCGTAAAAGCAACGGTAATGGACGGTCCCCAGTCTTCTGGTGGACCGAAAACTTTGCCCGTCTGAGAAAAGAGTGCCTCAAACTCCGGAGGAAATGTACACGAAGGAGAAATCATGAGCACTATGAGCAGTTCCAAAATGATTTTCGCGAAAAACGGAAAGAATTGCGGAAAGCAATTGCTAATAGTAAGAGCAGGTCATTCCAGTGTCTTATAGATGAAGTTCAGAATAACCCCTGGGGAAGTGCGTACAAAATTGTGCTTACTAAACTCAAGGGTGTTCAATCAGCTGCACCAGTGTGCCCAGATATAATGGCTGAAATTGTGTCCGGCCTTTTTCCACACCACGTTGACTTCTCCCTACCTCGTGAGCTGCAAATTGACGAAAATACAATTTCGGCTGTCACCACCGAAGAGGTCCTAAACGCGTTGCTCAGATTATCCGTTAATAGCACGCCCGGTCTAGACGGCATCCCAAATATCGTCTTAAAAACAGCGATAAAAAAGAAGCCGAATGTATTCGAAAATATCTACACTGCGTGCCTAAAAGAAGGGATATTTCCTGAGGAATGGAAGCGCCAACGCCTTGTGCTTATACCGAAAGGTGACAAGCCACCAGAAGAACCCTCGTCCTACCGCCCACTGTGCATGCTCTACACAACTGGAAAGATCTTTGAGAGAATTATTGGTACTCGACTTGAGCAACATACTGAAGGCGAGTGGGGCCTTTCTGACCGGCAGTTTGGTTTCAGAAAGAAGCGCTCTACCGTTGATGCAATATCTGCAGTATGTGAGATAGCGCATAAAGCTTTGAGTGGTAAAAGGTGGCTAGAAGGTGATAAACAGTATTGTGCTGTTGTCACTCTGGATGTTAAAAACGCCTTTAACTCTGCCAACTGGAGCCAAATCATGAGAGCCCTAGACGAACTGCATGAACCTGACTACCTGCTACGTATAATAGCCAGCTACTTCACGGGAAGAACTCTGGTCTATGATACCGAAACAGGTCCTAAGAAGTACAATATAACAGGAGGAGTACCCCAAGGATCGGTCCTTGGACCCCTGCTGTGGAACATCATGTACGATGGTGTTCTCAGAGTACGAGGGCCGGCACAAACAACGATTATCGGCTATGCAGACGACATTGCCATAGTTGTCGTAGCCAAAAACCTTACGGACGTTACGAGCAACTGTAACCAGACCATAACCAGCGTTAGAGCATGGCTGAACAGCAAAGGACTAGAGTTGGCCGATCACAAAACGGAAGCCGTACTAATGAGTAGCAGAAAAGTGGTGGAAAGTATCGATATCCAGGTTGGTGGACAGATCATAAAATCTGGCCAGCACCTGAAGTATCTTGGAGTCGTTCTAGACCACAGACTCAACTTTAGAGACCACTTGATGTACGCTGGTGACAAAGCCAAACGAGTGGGGGCTGCTCTTGCAAGGCTAATGCCAAACATTGGCGGCCCTAGACAACCGATCAGACAGCTTCTCGGTAGCGTTACCACATCAACATTGATGTATGCGGCACCCATATGGGCCTCAGCGGTGGAAACGCCATCTTATGTTAGACCTATCAAAACGGCCTACAGACTGACATCGTTGCGTATTTGCTGTGCTTTTCGCACGGTATCTGACGAGGCTGTAAATGTTATTGCGAGTAGGATGCCGATTGATATTGCAGCAAAAGAGGTATCGGCTCTGCGTACAGCAACACGAAATGATAGGGACCGACGAACACGTAAAGACTTCAACATGGACAGTCATATAGAATGGCAAGTGAAATGGGAAGCTTCCACCAACGGACGATGGACCTATGTGATGATCCCTGACATAAAAACATGGACATCAAGAAAACACGGTGATGTCAACCATCATTTGACGCAAATGATCTCAGGCCATGGATGCTTCCGTGAGTACTTATACAAGTATAAGCACGTAACGGATCCATACTGTCTCTACTGTGAGGATAAGGCCGAGAACGCTGAGCACGTGCTAATCGAATGCGGAAGGTTTGCACATTCGAGAAGACTTATTGAGCAGCATAAGCATATGGGAGAGTCAATCACTCCGCATAGCCTTATGCAATTTATGCTGAGCTCAAAAGACAACTGGGACATAGCGAATGAGATCATCACAAGTATGATGAAACGACTGAGACAAGACGAACGAAGAGCAGCCATGCTCAACACTACACAGCGAAACCACGACAACACATAATCGAGAGAGTACTACACTCAACCCCTGCCCTGCGAAGGAATGCCTTAATTGGTGGTACCGCAGGGATACAATAGGACAACAAGAGCAAGGGAGATGGTTTTATCCGGTAAAAATCCGCGTGTAATGTTGGGAAAGTCGGGTTCCTGACCTTTTTGAAACTTTGCATCTTCCTACGTAAAACAAAAAAAAAAAAAACACACGCATTCACACCCCTATGCCAAAAGAATGACAAAAAGAAAACAATCAAGTACACTCACCCATGGTTATATCCTCCTGGCCTCCAATCAGATTTAATTCAGCCCTCCATCAGCAGTCAATGATCTACCAGGTAAAGTATCAGGCAAATCGTATATCCCTGTTGAGTTGACCCTCAGTTGCAATCACACCAAAATTTGATGTCAGTTGAAATAGGTATAGTAACCGATAGCCACGGCAGAAATTTGATATAGATGGTGCGTTACAATAAATACACCACCCGACAGCACAAACATATAATATTTTTGTTTTGTTTCTTTGGTATAAGTAAAATCTTTAATTTTTTTTTATTTATAATTCTACTTTCACTTACCAGATCACTAGAGCCAGACACTATTTCTCAGTAACAACGCCAACCAAGATTCTACTATACTACTTTGAGTTCAAGAGCAGTCGTGATTTAATTTTTATATATGTAATATTTCTTTTACACTAACAATAATGTTACAAGCTGATCCACAGTACACATATACACACAATATCTATTTCATATTTACTTTCCATGGATCCATATACGAGTTTTCATTACTCCGGTTATATATTTGTAATTATACTTTATATTTGGAATTAATTAATAACAAGAATTAATATTCATACTTATAATTTATTTTATACGCATAACGCAGCGTTGAATCTTAATTCACAATAGGTACATGCAAATGTTCATTTCAGAAATAATTTAATTTCCTCAATCTTTAGTAATCAATAATTTGAATTAATATTTACAATTATAATTTATGGAACACAAATAATATGACGTTGATGATTAACTCACAATCTATACATGCCAATGTTCAATTCCAAAATTACATTAATTTAGTAATCATTAATTTGCTGTAATACTCATAATTATAACTTATTTAACACAAATAATACGACGTTAAAATCTTACTCCACAATAGATACATGCAAATGTTCATTCCAAAATTTAAATTTATTTATCTAATCTTTAGTGATCATTAATTTGAATTAATATTTACAATTATAATTTATTTAACATAAATAATATGACGTTGAATATACAAACACGCAAATGTTCATTTGAAAACTATTTTAATTTAACTATTCCTTAATAATCATTAATTTTAATTAATATTTGCAATTATAATTTAGTTAACATAAATAATATGACGTTGAATATACAAACACGTAAATGTTCATTAAAAAAAACAATAATTTAATTTAACTATTCCTTAATAATCATTGATTTGAATTAATATTTACAATTATAATTTATTTAACACAACTACTATGACGTTGAATATACAAACACGCAGATGTTCATTAAAAAAAACTAATTTTAATTTTACTATTCCTTAATAATCATTAATTTGAATTAATATTTGCAATTATAATTTAGTTAACACAAATAATATGACGTTGAATATACCAACACGTAAATGTTCATTAAAAACAAACACTAATTTAATTTAACTATTCCGTAATAATCATTCTTTAGAATTATCGGTTATATAATCGATGTTGATAATTTATTTTTCGGGGACAATATCACGACATAAAACTACTTCTCCGGAGAAATACACAAAATGTCTACCCACACTTAATTTCCGTCGTTTTTATATATAATTCCGTGGTATTCACATTCCTAATATATCTCGAACGTAATCGGACATAACGGCATACCGTTTCACAGTTTCAAGGAATTACAAACTAACTATAGTTCCATTTTCCAAACCACTTTAGGATATTTTGAAGTTGGATGGTTAACAACAGGCTTAATTGCTTTTATGATTTTCGTAGGGTATTGACTAGAACCAATCTTAGGCTATTTCACGACTACTCATTGAAATGTTTGGCTAATAAAATAGCTGCGGTGTTTCTTTTAGTTCTGGTTAGTTATCGTGTATGTATTAAAATAAAAATATTTACCCATGAAACAATGCAGGTGGATTCACCAAATGAACCTGGCCATACCTTAATTTCGACTGATAGATCACCTTTTTTGGTCCTGTAAGTGGTTTTATACGTTCTTCGGAACAAATCCGCCATTTTCATGGCTAACCATCGACACTAACACATCACGTTTATATTGCCATACTATTTCCCGGAAAACACACTTTTTCGACCTTTAAGCACTACACGGTAATACAATATACTCGAAATATATAATTGGTTAGCCTCGTAGTCTTTCAGTACTCCCAAAAGCAGCTTTATTCCATCATATCGAGCCGCGAGTTTTCAATATATCCCATCAATAAGGGAAAATTGACAACTCCTCGATTAAATGTGTTAAATGAACACAAGATTCCAATCGGAAAATATGAAAAAAATCAAGCAATAGACTAAGAAATGAAAAAGTACAGTGGCTCATTATATAGCCAAAAATTTTAATATCGAAAAAACTCGAATACAGGGTTTTAGATGTAAGACAATTAATTTACATCAAGCATACAATTGTTAGGAGCTTTTATAGTTACACAAGACTGTTTATGATTTGGTAATATTGCACAAAAATAATTTTGCGACACAAATCATTTCCGACGCATTAATAACATTTAACATTGAATTTAAAATGTATTAAATACAATTTCAATCGACGTTATGGTGTGTAGGTATAAAAAAAACTACAATCTACAGTAGCAGTACAGTGAAGTTCAGTTCCATAACGGAAAGATTGTTTGAATTAAAATATTCATACAAAGATAAGTCGAATGTTTGACAAAGCAAGATAATAATTCTATGTATGTTGACGGTTGGACAAATACGCACAGCTGTTATGAGGTTTGAAAACTTTGTCGTTTAATAGCGGTTAGTATATGGAGAATCCAAATTCAAATAGTATAGTGAACTTAATCGGATGGAACCGCAGTGTGAGTCAATTCTAGGGGGTTGTAAAATTAAATTTTAATGTTTATATAGATAACATTTAAGGAAAATTTTACATTCATGCAATTTTCGATTAAAATTTAAGTTTACCACAAGTAGTGAAAATTTTTAATTAATTACAATTTAAAATTAGCGCCATTAGTTCAATTCTTTTCAAATGTGTCTGTCCAGCTAACGAAAATTTAGTTAAATTTTCAGAAAAATAAAAAAAAACTATGGGTTACGGAGACTATAAGAAATATGACTATTGATGGTGGATGGATGAGAAACTATTACGAGCTATTTATGGTAATCACAAATGACCACTAAAGAATCAGAGACTATAATACACTGTGTTCAAGCATTCTTCCAGGCTATCCATTACAAATTTCGCTCACTGGCCCAACAATGTCAAAGGGAAAATCTCTGTCGCAACGCGATGGAAGTAGTAAAAAGCAACATGTCAGAATCGATTTCACCAACATAAGAGGCCTTAATTCCAATTTGAATGAGGTTCATCAATACCTTGAAAGCAAGAAACCTGACATATTGTATCTTATTGAAACAACTGTCAGCGGCAAACAACTGTCAGCTTATTCTTGGCGATTTCAATGTATACAATGTATGACTGGTTGAAATACTCATCCCGCACCGACGACGTGGGAAGACAAGCGGAACTATTGCTGGCAGATTTTCGTGGTTTAACCCAAATGAAAGAGCATCCAACGAGAAATTCAGATATTATTAATCATAACAACAATTTGTTGGACTTGTTTTTGACAAACGAGCCAGAAACAACGCATACAAATGTTGAAACCCCTCGGATCATCAAACCATCTGTTAATATCAGCAACAGTAAAATTTACATCACCAAATCCAATTAAAGCCAACCCTTGTCGCGTTTGAAGTTATAAACACGCTGATTGGGAGGGGCTAAGAAACTATTACGACGAAATACCATGAAAACATGTTTGTTGTGTTGAGCAGGATACATAGCACATCAGCACTAAAAATCACTGAATTTATAAAAGATGGAATGCGACGATTTCTTACAAATCGATAATTTAGTCCCAAAACTTAACCCTGGTTCATGCGGGATGTTGATGAGGCAGTGATAAATAAACAGAAAGCGTTTCAGGCCTATAACTCAAATAAAACTCCAGAAACCCTTAGTGCCTATAAAAAAGCAAGAAATTTTAGTAGATTTAAAATATATTCAGATATAAATGCATTTATCAAAGGCAGAGCGAACAAATTCACCGGATATCCATCTGGCTATCGTAATTTATTTCAAGCAGTTAAATCAGTGCAGCGCCATTTCACTCGATCATCTATTCCAACCTTAGTATTAAATGACATTCCAATGAGTGACTCAAAAGGCGTATCTTTTGGGTCACATTTTCGCAATAAACTCTAACATAACTGAACCTCTTCATCCCTCAATATCAACAAATCTTTTGGCCCTGATGGTATTCCACCCATTATTCTATGAAACTTTGCTAGAAAATTAGCTCCAATTCTAACCAAAATATCCTATTTATCTTACAAACCGGAATATTCCCCGAGTCTTGGAAGCTGGCTAGTGTTCAACCCATATCCAAAAAAGACAATAAGACTGACCCTAACAATTAAATAGACCAATTGCAATTGTGTCGGTTTTAGCTAAGATATTTGAAAGATATGTTAACTACAACCTAATAGAATATATGCGGAGGTGTCACGAATTATCGATGATAAGCATGCTTACTGCAGTTTTTCGTAAAAGTCATGCTAAAGGTGATCTGTTAGCCTCCGTAAAACATATGTGGAGCAAATCTCTGGAGAACCATGGTGAAACCATCAGTGCTTCTCTGGACATTTCAACGGCTTTTGATAAAGTGTGGCATAGAAATCTTATAGCTAAATTAAAATCTTATCGCATAGATTATGGATTCATAGTTTTCTCACAGGTCGTCAATTTCATGTCAATTATATCCATCCTTTCACAACGAAAGCTGGTGTTCCCCAAGGCTCTGCACTTTCACCAACCTTGTTTCTTTATATATAAATTATTTACTTAGCTCTACAGTGCATCCAATTGACAGTTTTGCTGACGACAGCACATTGCATGCGCCTCCCATGTATCTCTAAAAAGTCAATCTCATGTAGCAGCTACTAACGATAGAGAATTGTTAATTAATTCTATCAACGAAGACCTAGAGTGTGAATGGGGAGAGACAAATTTGTTGAATTTAGCTCTGCCAAAACCAAGTTATGTCGACTTTCAAGGATGGAACGACATAAAGACTTCCCATTTTGATAAACCACGAGGAATTACATGAGGTTAAATCGATTAAACTTCTCGGTGTCCTCATCGAAAGTAACATGAAATGGAATAAACATGTGTTTAGCCTAGCAAAAAGTAGGATTATTGAGCCGCTGTAAGAAGTTTTTTAACTCTGAGCAACTTTTGTTAATTTATAAGTCATGTATCCGCCCATGTGTGGAATATTGTTGTCATGTATGGGGAGGTGTCTGTCAGTCAACAATAAAACGTCTAGATTCTGTGCAGAGAAAGGCTTTACGGTTGATTGATAATCATGCGTTAACTGATCAACTTAATTCACTCCAACACCGAAGAAATGTTGCCGAACTGTCAATCTATTATAAATACAATTTCTATGATTAATCTTTTAGAGAAATCCAAAACATCCTCCCATCGTGAGTGCAGCACAACCGACAAAAACGAACTTCAGAAATGCCCCATCCATTTGCTGTTCAGATATCCCGTTGTAGAACAGTTTCCTTTCAGAACGATTATTTCAAGAGAGTAACCAAAATGTGGAACTCATTGCCCGTCTCAGTTTTCTTGACGAATTCGCCTCTCAGACATTTAATTTAAAGAAAATGTCCATCGTCATTTAAAACAACTTACCTAGCTATTTCCCTATCCTAATTCCTTCCTTCCCCCTTCCCCATTCCCCATTCTTTCCTAGTTGACATGGTATCTTCAGATATTCAAAGAGTCTAAATAATGAATATTTCATATTTAGTGTGCTAAACCTGTCCAATTAATTAATTAAAAAAAAAGGAAAGGCCAATTTTTTTAAGATAGCGCTGATGTCGTCGATCAAACATTTTTTGATTTGATTTTTTTTTGCAATATGAAAGTTCCAACTTTACCTTAAACCTGCCAAAATTTAAAGAACGAGTTTGATTTGGTTGAAAAAATATTTTTAACAGTGTTATTAAATATTTTACTGTGTATTTTTATCAATTGGCCAGTTTTTTAGCTTTCCAACACACATAAATCATTTGATAGCTGGTAAACCGTTCTCTTGCAATTTAATTTCAAAGTTACTTGAATTTTAATTTGAATTTTCAAAAATTTTTCGGACCACCATGTTTTAAAACCAAAAACTTTAAGAAAAATTTCTAAAAACGTTTCTATTGAACTCAAATAATTTTTTTTCAATAGTTTAAAAAAATCAGCCTGTCACGACAATCAAACATGCCAATTGTATTCTCCAGATACGCTTTTTTCGACAAACAGAATGAACTTATTTTATTAGGGCCTTCCTGAGGTTCCAGGAAACCAACAGTATGGGCTCGCCATTTGTATCATCCCGGTGCTCTTTATTACTTGCATGTGTATGTCATTCACTTTAAATTAAATGGTTGATAGTTATATACAATATACATATTATACGTATATGATCCGAATGTAAGAATATGGCATCATTATAAAGGGTTAAGTGGTCTCGTTTTTTAAATATGGTTCAATTAAATATACAAATTGATTGATTGATTGATTGGACTGTAGGACCAAGCACTAGGCGAGACTCCCGAATTACGGCCGGGCCACTTCCTACAGTCGTTTTACATATAACAATAGGTAAGGATAGGTAGGTAATTGTAAGTTAGGAGTGAACGATCCGGTTACAGACACCTGTATCTAGCTACTACTGTTAGGAGGCAATCACTTATACATATAATCTGCAATCGCCAATCAGCAATCCCGTATCTAAAATTTCTCGCCTGCAATCTCCAGTCGGAAACCTGTTATTCATGCAATTTATTAGTATAATAGGATGATGACTAAATTGTAGTCCTCTGCACTCTCCAATCTGAATTCATGTTATTATATTTATGGTTAAAATTATTTATGGTTATTTATGGTTAAAAACATTTATATTATGTACATATATATAAAAAACAAAAAACCCCTCTGAAAATTGAGTGAATTTCATATAAAAAGTATTGGGATTGAATTGGATAAAAATATTATCTTTCCCTTGATGTTTTTATTTGAAATGTATTTATTTAAATTTTATAAAACATTATTTTATATAATATAATTAACGCAAGAATGTTTTGAATTTTTCTTGAAACACAAGAATTAATTTAACAAAAACAATTAACCCTGCTCGTTGATATCGTTCAAAAATCTTATTGGATTTTATGGATAATGTTTGGATAAATAGAAAGAGATAAATCTATCACATAAAATTATGTCAACAAATGAAATTTTAAACTGAATTTGAAATAATAACTAAATTTCGCTAGTTAAAGCTCTAAGTAGGTTTAAATTTTACACAAAATCGAATAGCACAATAACACCTTTATTTAGTTTTCTAGTAAAAATCAGAGTTAATAAATTTTACATTTAGGGAAGATTACATCTTGGTCGCCCACATCTTTCCATTTTTGAAAGCCATCTTACCTTAGAGTTTAATTATTAAAACCAACACTTTAAAACTATTATATTAGATATAAAACTGATTATTACAATTAATGTTTTCACTACATTTAGTTATACTTATATATTTATCATTTAAGAGATTAATTTAGTTTAAAATTCACACTGTCACTTATAACAAGTGTTGATAAGACGACCATTCACCATTGTCATATATATATATACACATATATACACATGCACATACATTTATACACACATATATACACGTACATACTCACATATATATATACATATATACATACATATACACATACATGTACACATACATACATACATATATACACACATACACACATATACGCAAACATACATATACATATACATACATACACACATACATACATATACACACATACATACATATATATACACACATATATATATATATATATATATATATATATATATATATATATATATATATATATATATATATATATATATATATATATATATATATATATATATATATATATATATATATATATATATATATATATATATATATATATATATATATATATATATATATATATATATATATATATATATATATATATATATATATATATATATATATATATATAATAATAATAATAATAATAATAATAATATGTTTATTGAAAAAAAGAATAAAAAAATTCAATTTACATTTCAAATTCTAAATATTACAACACAAATTTACGACTATAACTAAGATTAGTTGTCAGTCGGAAGATTGTACTTTTATATAAAAACGCTAAAAGTAAAAAGAAATAATGTACCACAATAGAGACAAAATCAAAGAAAAATTTCAACGCTTGAAATGAGAAAATTAACTTAAACAATGAAATAATTTTGAGCATAGATTACTTCTCCGAACCTTCGCATAATATTAGGCAGTTACAATAGGAAAAGTAAGATATTTTGCAGTTTTTTAAAAATTAAATTCATTTATGAGAGAAGTTCTGGTTTTTAAAGCTCCAATCAAAAAACTGTAAAAGTTGTTCCAGCTTCTGCCATTTAAAATCCTGACGCACTGTTCTGCCGTTAATATTGTTTCCCCAAAAGCACATCTTCTAGCATCTACCAATACTGGACAACAACCTAAAAAGTGTTGAACGGTCTCTTCCTCATTCAAATTACATAATGAGCAAGTTCTGGAGTATCCTACCCGCCATATACTACTGTTTAAACCTAACATCCCACACCTTGCCCTTATAATTAGTCCAATTTTATTTGGCTGAAAGTCATAATTAAAATATGCACTTCCATTTGCAAAGTTGAGACAATTGAAAAAGCCATGCCTCCTTGAGTTCCTTGCATTATCCAATTCTTGTTTCAAATACCACTCCTGTTCTTTCTTTACTATGTCTTTCATATTATCTTTGTACTTTTGTTTGTTAGATTCTGGATTACCCCATACCAAACAATGTTTAGAACTAAACGCTTCCCATTCCTTAAACCAACACAACTTTTTTTCTTTGATTTTATTTGCTAAAATTTTAGGCAATCTGTGGCCGGGGTAGTTAAAAATAACATTATGCAGGTATTTAAAATGACATTTTAGAGTGTAAAGGGCAATTTTAGAAATACCAGTTTCCAAATAGACAACATAATTTGGAGTAGCTTTTGGCAAGTGAAGCAATTTCTTAATAAACCAACGTTGACACTTTTCAATCTCTTCGGATATTTTATAGCCCCATACCTGGCATCCATAGCACATTATAGCCCTTGCTACTGAGAAAAAAAGTTCCATTTTTGTTTGAAAAGAGACTTCTTTTTTGGAGATTAAACTTTTCCAAGTGATGTTTAGGTTCATTTTTGCTGAATTTGCTCTAAGCTTGGCATTATCTTCAAAATTTAAGGATGGCTTGAGCAATATTCCTAAATATTTGTATTCGTGTACAACGTTAATTTCTTTTCCTTCAAAGAGCCATTTCTCACTTCCTTTTCGACACCGTATTTTTTCATGATCATTATTTGGGATTTTTCCAGATTCACTTCGAGGGACCATAGTTTACAATATTCTTCCAACTTATCTATCATTTGTTGCAACACCATTGGATCTTCAGCAATAAGAACTATATCATCTGCATAGAGCAATAATCGAATATTGATACCATCCAATAATATCCCACCACCGATAAAATCATATAAGTCGTCGAGGAAAAGTGCAAATAAAAGTGAGCTTAGAATGCACCCCTGCTTTACTCCTGATTCTGTTGAAAAATATTCAGATAAAAACTCTCCGTTCCAGATGCCGCTTACGGTATTAGCATACAGCATTCTTATGAGTCTCAAAAATTTCATCGACAGACCCATTTTAGTTAGTTTGTAGAATAAAGCGTTTCGATTGACTCGGTCAAAGGCCGCCTTAAAATCAACAAAAAAACAGTAGACTTTTTTGTGACCCTCGTCCCACTTTACTTGCACAATACTTACAAGACTAAATATATTATCATTCGCTTGATAACCTGCCCTAAACCCAGCTTGAAATTCGTTTAATTTTTGAAATTTGTTGACCCATTTTAAAAGTCGATTATTGATTACCCCCGCAAATATTTTTCCAATGGCGTTACCAAAAGAAATCCCTCTATAATTCTCTGCTCTTTCCATGTTTCCCTTTTTATGTATAGGAAAAATAATCGATTTCATAAAACTTTCATCCATAGATGTCGATGTCCACATCCTGTTAAATAAACTGTTAACCAAAGAAAGCAGTTCCGTTGGAGCATATTTAAAGAATTCAGCCGGAACTCTATCTTCTCCTGGAGCCTTTTTATCTTTCATATCATGCAGAACTTGTGCAATTTCAGAAAGTTGAAACTCAGCATCTAGTTCACTGTCTACAAAGCATGGCTCAGCGTACGATATGTGTACTACTGTCACGTTTTCTGGATTAAGCAGCTTACAGAAGTGAGATTGAAAGTCCTCAATATTAATATTATTACCAATACAAAACTTTTTACCTCTCAGTTCATTAGCAAGATCCCACCATTCCTTTCTATCCCTTACGCTTACCAGCCTGCTTCCTATATTATTGTAATATGTAATTTTTTTATCATAGCATATTTTTTTGTATTTTTTATTTGCATCCAGATAGTATTTCTTTAATTTGTCAGAGTTTGAAGTTCTATATTTGTTAAGCCAATAGAATGAAGTACTCCTTGCCTTTTCACATCCCCAATCGTACCACTTTTCTTTATATGTTAGATTTCTTAACCCAATTATTTGACAGTCCGTGGCTTTTTTAATGAGATTGACTATACTACACGCCGTTATACTACCCGCTTCCAGCTTTTCTATTTCCTGAACTACATTTTGATGATATTTTAATATCTTCTCGGGCTTCCACATTAGTTTAGGCATTAGAGATAATGGTTTGGCCACTGCCGAATTTTTATCAATTCTGATCGTCAAAACAATTGGCATGTGATCCGAGTGAACAAGTGAACAACATTTTCCACACTGAAATTGTTTACGATAGGCAGTAACTCATAAGAAACCAATGCCAAATCATTTACAGACTTCCCCATCGCCCCTATAAATGTTAGTTCCCCACTGAGATCCCCAGTTATCCTGCCATTTAAGATACCTAATCCCATATCATTACACAG